>JAXISO010000137.1:0-111683 GCA_036785465.1 Colletotrichum agaves | reverse complement strand
GGGAGACATCGCCTTAGCTGAGGCATGTGTGATATGTGAATCAATTCATCGTTTGGCCGCGGCTCTGTGTGTATAAACGCCGTCGATTATCAAGCACCTTTGTTTTTTTTTCTCGCGCGGCAAAGAATAGGGCCAGCACGGAAACCCCCTCCCCCTTGGGCACTCACAGTATGCATGCCGTCAGACGCATATCGGGAAAGAAAAAAACAGAAGACGCTGCAGGCCCGTCTCGATCAAGTCCCAGAAAGGAAATCACTTTTTGTCAGCGTTGCGCGTGAGCGTGTGTGTGTGTGTGTGTGTATGTGCGTGTGTGGACGCGTCTGCGGCAAGTCGCAGAACGTCCCCCCCCCTCCCCCCCTTCTCCCCGGCCCAACAGCCCCGAACCACCTCTCACTCCCGCACCGCATATCCGCCCCCGGCTTCCCGATCCACACCCATCCATCATCACAGGTCTCGCTCTCCCTTTCCATCCTCCCCTCCCCCGGATACATCACCCGTCTAGCCACTTTGGTCATTTGTATTCTGCCAGAATCCTTCACAGTCCGGTGACACACACACACACACACACACACACTCTCTCTCTCTCTCTATATCTTCCTCCCTTCGCCGCCTGCCCCTTTCTTCCTCCTTCCAGACCACACACGGCTGTCATACGCCATCAGGAATGTGAGATGTCGTCCATGACCACCACCGACCCCTGTCCGTCTGAGATGCATCCTGCACACACTCACGCCAATCCGAACCGATATGGAATAGTCGACGCTGCGTCGTCACACGTGCGAATAAAACGATGCGAGTGCGAGATGTGGGTGTGTTTGTTGTGTGCGCTGCAAATATTGGCCCAGTGATGTAATTAGGGTTGTCCATGATTTGAGTTGATACGGGTTCAAAGATTCACTCATCATGATGATGAAGCAATTATTCTCAAAATATGTGATAACATGTACTTTCCCCCCCCGCATTGGCGCTGTGTAACTATTTCAAGATAATAACAATAAAATAAAATCTTATAGAGGCACTGGAATATACAGTCTAAAGAAGGGCTAAAGCCCGCCGGGTATCTTCTTCTTCCTGAGTCCAGCCCAGCCGCTCCCAACATTAAAGACTAGGTTGCAGAAAGTAGAAACAAAGGCATCGACTCGGCCGCGAAGCCTTGAGGGTTGGTCTGGATTACACACAAATGGAAACATATCAGGAGCAAAGCGCATTCGGGGAATAAAAAGTGGTGTAAGTGATAAAATTAATCCGTCGTCGCCATTTGCCTTGTTCTGACAAGGTCGGGGAATAAGTAAGATTAATAGGAAAGCGTTGCTGACATGTCTTTGGTGTTCTCGCTCCCGGGGGGACCCGCGAGGTATCCGAAAAGCCCGGAGTAGAAAAGGAGAAAACCAAACAATGGAAAGGGTAATAATACAAACAAAACCCAAAAGAAAACAATGTCTATATGCGAAATCAGTTCTTTTCCCAGCCCGTATCCCAGAATTTTTTGTAGCCCGACCCCAATACGAAAAAGTGGAATAAATAAAAGGGCAAGAAATCCAATCGCCCCAACTCGCACGTTTCTTTTCGCCCATTTCCAAACAAGAATCCCCAAGTGAAGAGAGAAAAGATTGTCGTCTCACACCCTCGCTGACGGTTGAGGCGGCTGCGAGCCATGTGCGTCGGGGGTGGTTGTGTTGTCATGCGTTGCTGCCCGACCATGCTGTCTTTGGTCGCTCACCGACAGTTTGGAATGGATCCGCCGGGGATATTGTCGCTGCCGCCGAACGTCGATTCGTAGAACGTCGAGAGGGGGACCCCAGATGCAGGATGTGAGAGCTGATAGGATGGACAGCCAAAACGGGCCATCCCTAGGGCAAAATCCCAAAGAAAAAATATATCCAAAATCCGTCTATATTGTAACGCCTTGCCGTGGTTTCCCCCAAGTACAGCTGGGAGTATCGATCCCATAAAGATCAAAAAATCGATGCCACATCATGAAAACCGTGATTGAGCGTTCCCATTCGCCTTGCTGCTGGGAAGCAAGTTGTGGCTCCGAGCCGTTGTGTTCTAGTCTTCGACAGGAATGCGTATTAAAATGTATGGTAATGTCGCAAAATCGGCCAGGCGTTGTACAGACGAGATGGTACAGGTGGAAAGAGACCGCCAGTATTAGTAGAGTCGTATGGATAATGGTGTTTGTTATGTTCGAATGAGACGCGGCAGCGGACAGGAGGCGGGGTTTGTCCTGGCGGTGCGCGTAGAAGCCAGCGCGTCGGCCGTGAGGGTCGCGGGCGAGGGTATCGTTCATCATGCTCATGGCACGTCGGTGTGTTGCATAATCGAGCTCAGAGATGAGCCGATTTATCGAGGCTTGGGGCGAGGGGGAGGCTTGGGCACTCCAGTCGTGTCGTAGGCACCGCGGCCCATGTTGGAACCGCTAGTGATTTCTCTGACAACCATTGTGGAGGAAGGGTGGAAACGGCGAGAAGGCGCGTTAATGGAAGAGTTCTGGAAACCGAGGCGCTTGTTAGCCATGATGATTGAGAAATTGATGTCTTTAATCCTGAGGAATGAAGAAAAATCGAGGATAAGGCTTCAACTTTATAAGCTGAGCGCGATGTGACGATGAGATTCGCCAGGCCTCACCGCGGTAAGACCTGGGCAGATGCGCACAGGGGGTAAAATTGGCTAGTGGATGCTGTTGCTGCAGCTCTGACTCACAATTCAGGACGTCGTAGTGCGACGTGTTGGGAAGGGGTCTTGAAGACTTGGGAAAATCTTCTTCAGAGAAGGGGATTGGTGAGAGTCGACGGGGGTCAAACGGCGGTGATGATGCAAGGAGGCCTGGATATGTTGCCGAATTGGGCGTAACCAATGCTGCTCGGGTGTTTCGCAAGAGAAGGGAAAAAAACGAGGGAGCAGCTGAGGCAAAACAGGCAGAGCGGAGAAAGCGAGGGGAGGAATTATCGGCACCGTTGCATAAGGAATGGCTCGGGCAGGGTGTGCTTTGCGCAGTCGCAGACGAAGTATTGAAAGGTGTTTTGGCGAGTTGCGTCTTTTGGTTGGATGCTGGAACGGCGGTTGCGCAGGTCTCGGAAGCCGCTGTTGGATTTGGCTTTGTGCCGCGTCGATATTATCTGACTGAGGTCGTGATCGGGTCTTTGAATTATTGGGTTCCCCGGGCGAATGTTATTAGTTCTGATTCCTTTTTTGTTCTCGATCCCCTTGTTGCGTGTTTCGCGCGTTGCTGCGTCTTCCTAGAGACAGGTGCGAGGCGTGTGGAAAAGGCCCGGGACGGTGCGAGACGAGACGAGGGATGGCTTGCTGCAGGTTCTCGCTAAGAAGCTGGGAAACTGGCAGTTTGCAGGTGGGTCTCGCGAACAGCTTTCTGGTGAGGGGTGTTTGGGCGAAGGTTGGTCAAGAAATGAAAGACCGCGGTGAGCTTGCAGGAAAAAGGGGGGGCAGGCGGGTGTGTAAGAGCAAAAGATGCTTCTTCTGGTCGGTGTGATGGTTGATGCTGGTAGCAAAAGGAGGTGAAGAAGACCAGAGCCTGTCGCCTTTTGAGACGAGTAGATGATGCGGAGGAAGGTGAGAGAGGTGAGTGAGGATAGGAATTCAGAAGAATAGAAAACAGAAGATGGCGGACGGGAGGGAGAGGATTATGAACTCTTATTTCAGACGCCCCGACCGAGAATGGGAAATTTTTTCTAAAAGCAATGTCCATGGTACAGCGTCAGGTACTCTGGAGCAATGTTAATGTCAGGGCGGGAGGGAAGGGAAGGGAAGGGGGCCATGTAATGTTCCTCAGGTTTGGTTCCTTTTCCAAAAATTAAAGGGCAGAAAAAGGGAACCAAGGGAAGGGATGGGGACTGGAACTGGAACTGGGAACTGGGATTTACGACCAGCACCCAGCACACACTTCCCAACGACGCCAGCAACGGCAGCGCCAGTACCATCGCCGGCACCAAAGAAAGCCAGCAGCTGGAGGCGCACCCTCCCCCCTGGGCGAGACGGCAAGGCCCCAGGGTCCCAGGCCAGGCCCCTTCATGTTCTCTCCAGGGGAGCGTGGAATTAGCCATGCTAGGCACATGCCGTGAGGTACACTACCAGCCCATGCCTCTCTGATCCTTGCCCCGTCCCATGCCAATGCCAGGTACCCGTACCGCTCCTCCAAAGGAGCCGTCGGGTTTCTGGCTACGTACTTCTTTCATCTCCTCGAGCTGCGTATGCGTAATAAGGCGAGGCAAGGCGAGGCGAGGCACCTTACCCATCCCACCACCACCTCATGTTGCAGCAAACGCGCAGCCAGAAAGTGAGGATGCGCTTCGGGAGCAAACAGTCAAGGATCCAAAGACCTCGGGTCCGGGCTGGAAACGTCTTCATTGCCATGCAAAATCTATAGCTCCTGAGTTGATAGTAGACGTGGTGAGGCGGCGGGTGCCTCGTTTGGCTCATGTCTATCGAGGACCCGGCACTGCACCCAAGAGAGACTAGAGTCAAGTCGTGGCTTCTGGCCGGTGGTGTATAAGTCTGGTGTGGCAGCGAGCATGGCCTCTTTTGGCTTCAGGGAGAACCCCATCGCTGGCTTATGGCCGCTGAGGAGATCGTAGCCGAGGTGTCCCGGAGCTGCGTACTCTCTATTTTCAGGCACAAGTGACGTCTTGGTCTGTCCTTAATCCACGTCGCCGCTGATCCTACTTTGCGATGCTTTTCCAGCAATTTTTTTTTTTTTGGCTTGATTCTGCGGCCGTGGTGTTGAGAAGATGATGATGTTGATGCCCTCTACTAATTAGTAAACAGGTGACCTCCCAACAGAGGAAAAGAAAACGACGAGAGCCAGAGTGCTGCCGGTACATCGCGTTTCCGGCACACCAGGGTATTTGCGCCGCGTCGCCGGTACACTGTGTGTGCGGACCCACCCATCCCACACATTGGACCTCTATCGCAATGTCCCTTAACCGCAAGCCGGAAGAGAGAAGATACGGCAGTGAGGTCAGGCACCTTAATGAGGTGTCCACAGGGCAGTTGGTGAGGTAAAGGTGCCCTGCAGTTGTTCCTCGCTCGATACGTACTCCTTCTCACCTTTACCTTAGCTCACCGGAACACTTCAAATTCGTCCCCGTCCCCATCGTGCTAGCAGCTTGTCTCCTGTTGTCCGCTCGGCTGGTGGTTTTCGGCTCTGCGAGGATCCTCCTTGATGACCACGGCGAACAGGGGCTGCCGACCTTCAGGGGTAATTACCAGCCCATCCGTCCATCCATCCGCTCATGGATGCCTCTCCCATGTCGCCACGCTGGTTCTGCCTCTCTTCGCATGCTTCCAGTTCCACGCCCGGAAGCTTCCTCGAATGGGTCTCTGAGATCCTTGTTTTGTCTGATGCCCGTCCTGTCAGTCTGCCGTGGTCCTGTGCTCGTCGCAGCCCGATTCAAAACGCTTCTGTCGCATCAGAGTTGGCTGGTCACTCTGTGACTGCCTTAGTCAGGTACTGACTGGGTTGCAGAAGCTTCACCCCTTCAGCTCGGCTCAGCCCAGCCCGACCGAACACAGCATTGAAGCTGTTGATGCTGTGATCGCGTAATAATAGCTGGACAAGCCGTCGTATAAGCTGCGAAAGGGAGGCAGAAGCAAAAGCCAAAAATAAAAAATTAAAACCTGCTGGTGCTGATGCAGCTCCGTGCCTGACAAGGTTTTGCTTCTTCCTTACAAGGCCCTCCCGTTTTTTTGTATTCTGATGAGAGTTGCGTCTTCCGTTTGGCATTCCAGGCCGGGTCAGCGGGACTTACGCTGGCGGCCCATACCGAAGCATTGAGAGGTGAGAGCCAACGGCCGGCCAACGTACTCGATCATTCATTCCATGCTTCGCGTTCCCTATGATGTCTTCATCGGTCAGGTCTGGCCTGGCCTGGCCTGACAGCGCGCACAATCAAGCTATTCAGTGCGGGCCGTCCGGGCCAAGGTAGTGCCAAAACAGCATGTTCATCTGGTACATTCCATCCCTTCGCTCCTTGAGCGGGCGGCGGCTTGAAGGGCCCGAACGCACCACCTTCTCCCTGTCGTGCTCCTCACCTCGGAGAGGGAATGGCTAGAGCGATCCGTCGCTCATCATTCACTCCTCCTCTTCTCCTCCGTACCGGTGTCCTGTCGGTGAGCGCACGTATCCAGGCAGCTGATCCTGGGCGGTCCCTTTTTTCACTTCCTTCCGCGAGCTCCCCATCACAGTCACTTTCATGCCGACTGTCCAAGGACTGACTGCATGATGAGAAGAAAAGATTGTCCGGAAAACTTCATGCCATCCTGGATCCCCCATTGGCTGATCCATGGCGGTTTTCCATCTGCAAAGTCTGCGCTTGCTTATCCTCGCCAGCAGGCTCCCAGGACCGAACACGAAGGAAGGTCGCTGAATCGGTCGCCCAGTTTGGCTCTTGTTCAACAAGAACGATTGAGAATTTTGACAATTCCACAAACTTCGGTCCTCAGCCGATGTGACATGCGAAAAAGCTGCCGCCGTATTGTGATTGCTGAGGCTCATGTATGACTTGTCCGCCGTGCCGCGCATTCAGACACCGCATCTGATATCCTATTGCCGTGCTGGGTCGGTGCTTGCAACACCGTGTTGTGTCTAGCCCACGTTTTGCTCGTTCCAATCCTGCTATTTTTGCCCGGGAACACCCTGCCACAGGCGTTCTGTTCCTCATCGCTGCCCGTCGTCCAAAGTCCAACTTGGATTTCCATCCCAGATTTGTGGTTCTGTTTCCAAATTGCACAACAGGTTCCGAATGGCTCACATAAACAGCAGTATTCCGGTCACCAGAGCAAAGAAAGCGAGGCGGATGCTGTCAATGGCTCCAGTAAATGCTCTGAGTAGCAGTTCAGTGTCGTACTCGATAGTTCCAATAAATTAAAACGCCGTGTCGTCATCGTCACGAAAAACGAACTCAATCTCTATAGAAATAAGTCGTAACCGACTGGTGCAGACTATGGCTTCGAAGTTCCCTGCACGGCCGCGTAGGGCGAACTGGATGAGTAACCCTCGATGAAAGTATACGGGGAACACAGTATCTGCCCCAGACTGCACGCAGCTGTGCGCTTACATGTCAACGGAGGGCAAACTGGCATGCGATGGCTGATCCGCGCAGCCAAGAGAATTAGCTCGCAACTTTCGACGACTTGTTCAGTGTTTGGCGTACGGTCTCGACCTGTAAAACCGTGCGTTTTGATCGTCACTTTTTCCGAATAATCAGGATTCCCTCGTCTGAACAGCGCGTGTTCGGCTTATCCAGTCTCCAAAACTTCAGTGGTTTGCCTGTATCACGATCGGTTGTCGGCCCATCCGCCATCAGTTCCGTAATTCTGGGAGGAATGAAATCCGAGATGGGATGGGCAGGGGTAAGGTAGCGACGATCATGACGAAAAGGCATGGTACTTCTCCGGTTTCTTGCGCTCTTCGCTTCGAAGACAGAAACAGGAACGGCAAATGTTCTTCTCATGGTTGATATAATTCTGTCCTTGCTCCGTGGGGACAAGCAAGCGAGCAATATTCGGCCAGCGACCTTCCGTGTCTGTCAACTCTGGGCAGCGATTGTGCATCCCGCCAACGAAGGATCCTCGGCGGATTCCAGCCTAAGGGAGGCTTTCCCAACGTGAACCCAGCCTAAGACGAAGATCAGTCGGCGGTAAGACTGTTTCAAAAAAAAAAAAAAAAAAAAAAAGACAAGCCGGAGGGCTTGAGTGCTTGCATGAGGCAAGCGATCGATCCCGCCCGCTTGCCTGAGTCGCAGTGTGTGGACTTGATCTGGCACAGAGCTGCTGGAAACTCACAAAAGCGTCCCGTTGGCCCAGCTAGTGACAATTGACAGCACTGGAGGTATCTTGTTTTGTGTCCACTAATTACACTGGTGACCCGGCTGTCCGGTGAGTCCGTCCTCCTGGGTGGCGACACCTGTGAGGTTCTCAATAAATCGCTCTGCAAGGCCATGTTCCCCCATGGCCCCCATTATAGGGCCCCTGAGTTGCGAGACGAGTCGTAATGTGCATGTTCTCACACGTTGTCACAGGAAACAAGTTTTCAATCCCGTCTGAAGTTGGTGGCGGTTGACATGGAAATCAATAACAACTCCTGGTCGTCAATAGTCATCGCGAGCTCCAGCGTCACATTCTGGTACGCCAAGCGCATCGTTTGGTTGGTGTCGACCGCATAATCTTGTTGGAGTATCGGCACGGATGCTGTATGCTGAAAACAAAAAGCATTCCAATTTTTCGGCTCCGAAGGTTGGACAACGACGGCAAACAACAGGGCGACTCTTTGTTGTCTCGTTTCGGTGGCCATCTCGCGTAGCCACGCAGGCTCCGTCGCTCGAAATAGGCGGGCGAGACATGACACCCATCAATCACTCCGGAACCCTGCATATGATTCTCTCTAGTCTCTACGCTCTGGATCTGCTCAGTCAAGACCAAGGCTCCCCTGTCTGGAATAGCTTTCAGGGACCTTTGTTTTCGCCTCTCAGCTCGGTGACAGGGGCAGCCAGCATGTTCATCCACCGGGCTTCCACTGCATGGAAATCTTCCAGAAGCTGTGGAAGCGTCGAAGGCTTGCAAACAGTGCTCCCCGGAACAGCTAATAAATCCCGCCGTTGGGGCTCGGTGGAGTGTCCCCTCTTCAAGTCGTCCACTCAATCACAGAAGGTATGGTATGTACTTCGTACCGTGTGATCTTACCCCCTCAGGGGATTGGAGAAGAGCGCACTGTACCTATGCTTCAGGGATTGTGGGAGACCTCTGTTGCTCCTGCTGGGCCCTGCTCTCCGTGTTTGTCACAGCACACCTTGTCGATGCCATGGCCTTCAGGACAGGTTTCCGGGCTTCTGGTTCTCAGGGGCGGAATCGTTCGTAGAAGACAGGCGAAAGCCGATGCTGGTGGATTTGCAAGGGAAGGATGGGCTCTTGCTTCCAATTTCGATGGGCCGTCTGGACTTGCCGCATGTTGATCATCAGCAAAAGCGCGCTTGCTGTCATTATCCATCAGAACCCCAGCGACAGTGATCTTTCGAACTGGCGTTGAAGTACCCGTGGCTCCGCGGCACCACGATATCATGGCACACGTGTCCAGGGTTGGCCGAGTGAGGGACGTATCGCGCCGGCCAAGGTACATAGTGAGGTAATCAAAAGTGTTCGTACTTACCGTCGTTCCTGCATTAGCCCATTAACCCGGCTTGGGTCCGCTGGGGAAAATATGCGATGAAACAGGGGTAACATTGTGACCCTCCTCGGCTGGATACCGAGGATCCGGTCGGCCACGAATAACAGAAGCTCGTGCTTCACCTCCAATGGCGTTCAGTCAAACTCCGATCTGCCGGTCGCTGCCAGCTGCCTCAAAAAGATGCTTCTCCAAACGCATGCCTCGAACATGTAATACGCAGTAGCAGTGGATGCTGATGAGCAGCTCGGAGAGGCGCCAAATGTCAAAGACTCATGACGTTCCATAACACCTCAACCCCCGAGGCTCTATGCCCTCGTTGCATCCGGTTACAGTCATGTGAGTTCCGCTGAGCGATCACTCAACAGTTGATTGACGAGGTTGCACTCCGTGACAGCCCAACGGTGACGGGCTGCCAACGCTCTAATCGGCTCCACCAAGCCATGCATGCGCCTCTATCTGCATTCCCACATGCTGAGCTGACGGATGAAGCCGTTCTTCTTTGTTCCCACCTGCCATTACTTCATGCCGCAGTCCCAACCACGACGAACTCAGATTGTTCAAGACGGAGAGAAACTCCAGCCTCAGGGAAGCTGGCATAAAAGGCTTGCCTGCAGGGAACTTGGAACCAACGATTCACGAAGAGATTGAGAACAAGGCTCTTCTGACGACCCTGGCCATGCTGGCAATACGCAGGGATTCCGAACTAGGACTTTGACCCGAATTCGGCGAACTGATTCCGTGAAAGCTTCCCCGGAGCTGGTCCCGACGAAAGTTTGACCGCGTGGATACTCCTTTGGAGGCCTAGGCCGTCCCAGGGAATGTTCTCAGGAGAGTCAGGCATGCACTGTTAATGGCTTGATGAGAAGTTCGAGCTCTGGAACGCTGAAGAACTATCGATGATCCATTATCCCCATATTTCAGGACAGTAGCTTGAACAACGCGTTTCGGTCAACCGGTGAATCTAATGAAAGCTGCTGAGAGACACCGAAGCCATAGTAGAGAGTCCAAATGTTTTAGGCATGAAGGACTTTGCCTAGATGAATTCCTTTAATTAGTCTCTTCAGTGCGACTATCAAAAGACCGTTTTGACGGTATAAGCCAGGTTCGGCTCCAAAGATTTGCATGTCCTGCTGATACGACCACAGCCCATCAAACTCGCCGTGGGCAGGCTGCGCTGGTCACAGTGGCAAGCGACAATGGTCGAATGAGTTCTGCAAGTTGCTCGAAAGCATGCTGCCGTGGTATCAACTGGAGTCAGGAAGGTTAGTGTACGGATGGTTGAAATGAGACCATAGAATTGTTCCAGAAGCTCTGATCCTAGATTGGATAGCTGTAAGCCTGTAAGCGATAAGTCATGACTCAGCCCTGTCGTTTGAGTTTAGAGCTCTGGTAAGGTGCTGACAGGCAAGCATCCGTATTCGTAGCTTGGCCGGGCTAGGTAGAGTAGTATTAGTAGCACAGGCCACACGGCATCTTGGAAGTCTCAGCCGGCTGATTGCGACTGGTCCATACTGATGAAGATGTTCGGGGACGAACTCTATAGCGAGTCAGGTCAAGTACTTGGGTCTTGCGACGTCCAGCGAACGAACGTTTCTTCGCGTGGCTTTTTCAGCCAAAAGTTGTCGGCGTGCCTGCCTTTGAACGTAGGTTCGTTTCCTTGATCAGTCGTGCGCGGGTTTCCTCAAGAGAGTTCGACCTAGGTGTGGTAGTCCATACTGGACCATCCCTGCGTACTGTGACCACGAATGGCATGGCATTAGAGGCATTAGAGCGCAATTCCTCCAAATTGGTACTGGAGGCAAACAAACGGGCGGCATGACAGAGCCACTGACAAGCCCTGTGCTTGCTTGCCAGGTTTGGTGCTCATGCTGGGACCTGTCACAAAGGTGCCGTGGAAACCTTCTCGGGATAGAGATGGGATGAGGGATGGGGATTGACCTCGTGGCACCGGGGAAAGGCTTCCGCTCGCAGTTTGGGAAGGCAGTCTTATGGAGGTCGTTGGAAGGACTCCATCGCATACGGTGTGCGGTGCAAGTGACACGTTGTGATGTTGCAGCGCTGCAGTGCAATGGCTGTTTGCGCCAGGACAGCAGCATGCTACAGTTGCTGGCGGCGTGCGTCCTCTGGAGCCGCTGCGACAGGCTCGAAGCGGATCTGATTTACCGTTTGCCGTGTCCGTCTCGTAAGGATGTTGGTAATCTTAAAAAATTTCTCGTCTTTTTCGATGGCAATAAGAACCAGGGAAATGGTCAAGCTATGGGTGCAGTGGAGCCGGGTGTTTGCGTCACCCCCGGTCCAATGTCGAAGCCCAAGCGTTCGCTTGTCCTTCTGGAAAATAGGATCTGCCGTATCACCCTGTCGTGTCCGAGGCGAAAGGGGAGTGATTTGCGGGGCCGGCGAGAGGGCTCATGTGTTTGGGAATGATTGTCGCGTCTGGGGGAAACGAAGAGGCTGGAGTGTTTGGAAAATGCCATTTTGACTGGTTTCCGTGTTGGTGGGAGAACGGAAAAGGAGAAGGGGGCGACGGCAAGCGGCTGATGTGATGACCGATGAGGCCCGTGAGGTTGTAGAAGACTGGACGTTGAGGAGGAGAACGACGACGACATGCCCGCTCCTTCCATACCTTCCTTGGATAGGTAGGTAGAGGTTTGCCCTGCACCTGCCTCGAATCTTGAAACTACCCTACCTCCCTCAATCGAACAAACGGTGTGGGTAACCTGTGCAAAGTGCCTTCCTCGTTCCCTCTGAGGCGACGCGTTCCTGCACTATAGTTCCCGGGCCGTGCCTACCTGCAGTCGGTCGTTGTTTTGGGCATTGGCACGAGGAACACGCTCCGCTGCTGCTGCTGCTGCTGCTGCTGCTACCTAAGGTACTGCTCCGCCGTCGCTTCAGTCTCAACCACTCAGATTCCATATTTCGGCGCATAGGTGTATCTATTTGCAGGCAAGCAAGCAAAGTACCTCCTCACCGAATTAAGGAGCGACATTGCTGAAAATTTCATTTCCCACACACAGTTGTTCATTGTGTATTCACCGAGGCTTGACCGACCCTTGCCTGGCTGAGACCCACTGACTTGCATTCTCAACAATGGAGCCTAGGTAACGAGGACTCGAGAAGGAACGACCACTAACCCCACGCGGATAATGACTGTTTACTTTTCCATAAATGCATGTAACCACCAGACGGGCCTGATGACTGTTGAGCCCACCGGCTAAAGTTCCTGTCCCTGTCGTCGGTAAGATGGATGTCCACTTCGCAACCGCACATCACTCGGTTAAATCGGTCGTTTGACGTCACTTGTCAGTGCCACGATTTCTGTCTGGACGGGTGCCGTGTTGTGTAATGAGTAATACGTAGGTTTGCCTTTGAGTTGAGTGACTCTTTCTGGTATGATTTCTTGAGCAACATTGAATGTGAATGCTTCACTTTGGAGAGAGTGACTGTAGGCTTGTCATTGAGGCAGTAAAATTGCTATAGGGAGCACTTTATTTTGATTCATATCGTTGATGCGAGACAACGCCGTGTTACACGCTGTTTTCCGCGATTTAGATACTGAGATAAAAGCGCGCGTCAAATATCTGTACTAGACAAACGTCTTCCTTGAGTATTTTTTTGGCAATTCGCGAGGAATAAGATGCCGCGATGTAGCAATGGGCTAGTTGTGAATCAAGTACACAACAATTCAACTAATCGCATTATGATGGAGTCACGTATGCTGATTGAGAACTACTGCTCTGTGCCGAGTACCTAGACTCGTCGTTGTCTTTCCTACACTTGTCCTAAGCCCATGAGTAACAGCGACAAGACCAAGATGACCAAGACCTTTGAATTGACGCAGCTGTTGCAAGTAGTGCAACAGAAGCAACAAACTTTGTATCAACCCTTCCTCACAGAGCCCAAGTTGAGCCTATCCGGTGAGAGCATGCCTTGCTCCGTTGCTCCTATTCAACTTTGGGTCAGCCTGACATGGATCTATTTCTGATTTTACTCAACTTAACAACTTGATGTTACTGCTACAAGTTGCGCATGTAGCCAGGAGCTTCAAATGTACATCTAGTGGCCCAATCAACGTTCAGTGTCCAAAGCACAGCACGTCTTAGTCTATGACATCGAGACAGTTTGGGCACATAACCAGCGTCAAATAAGCACTCGATCAGTTTACCATCCCTACTTGGATCTCTATCGGCGTTGAACTTGAAATGTATGAGGGCCAAGGTAGCATAACGGCTCTGATGTATATGGGCATATTGACGAGCTTCGCCGCAAGGATACCCAAGTCGATTGCCTTAACTTCACGGTTAGGATAACAAGTATATCAAGTATCTATGGTCGGGGCGCCTTGATTCGACTTTACGGGGTACTGGCATCTCTTACACCATCTCATATCTTAATGATCTGGTCAACTCTCATCCTACTGTCACGAAAGCCCAGGCATTTCTTTTTTTTTTTTCTTGTACCTGGGAATAGCATACTGAGACTGTCATTGGATCAGAGACGCACCTAACTTTTGCCAAAACATGGCACTTACATTCTGCTCACTTGAATTGGCTCAGCCCTGGCATTCTACCCGAATTGACCAGAGGTGGGTGGCCCGGATACAATCAAGATATTATAATGTAAGGATTTCAAACATTCTGAGACAATTTTACTGTGTGAGTGAAAATTTCTTTGCCCCACGTTGCACTACGGTGCAGAACTTGACCGCCTGCTTTCAGCCACATACGATGAAGGAAGGCGTCAAGGAAGCCAAGCAGTTTCAAAGTCACGTAGTGAACGCGGCGCAAAAGGCCAATCTCAAGAGGCAGCAAGAACAAGACAGGCAGCTGCTTCCCTTTGATCATCCTCCATTGGATAAGAAGAAAAACTTCCAACCTTGACTTCCGGCATCCCACAATGAATTGTCCTCAAACATACCACGGATATCGATACAAACACGCACTCCTCACCTCGAAATACCGCCAACAAGCCCGATATGCCTCCGCCCGATCTTACAGACGTCAGCCCCAGAACGTGGGTGTATCTCTCCTTTGACGTAGAAGAGGACGCCTCGAATACGCAGAGGCGCGGTCGGTTGTCTATCCAGTTCGTGGAGCCGGAACACGATTTCGTCCACTTCTCCCTCCGCCGCGTCGAGTGCTGGTCCAAGGCGCTTTTCTCTTTTACGGTGTATCAAGAACAGCTGTCAAGCGAACACCAAGCCGAAGTCGCCGAGAACGAGGCGCAGACAAATCGGCGAGTTGCAACAAGTATCGTCGGCGGCTACCAGTACTTAAGCTGGACAGACCAGCGACAGATACCACGAGGAGATGGGGATCGCTGGGTCGAGAGCTACGATGGCATCGCTGAGACTATGTCGGCGTTTACTCGTCAGATCACGTTCACCGATGCCGCAGAAGTCCGGCCCCACAACCCTCTGCCGGAACCTTTCGCAAGCAGTCGAGTCTGGACGCTGAATGATACCCCGACGGTACAAGTCTGGGCTAGCGAGGAAGAGTGGACTCAGCTGCACCACCAGGTCCTACGAATGCCGGATCTCCCAGAAATGGCGCCGACGTTCGTCAATGACAGCCTGATGCAGGTTACCGAGGGAATGGTTCGCGTCTTTGGCGATCGTACCCACCGTCGCAGTAACGATGTCATCTGTCCATACCGACTGAATGGTTCTCACGGCTCCATTCGATTTCTACCTCGTTGGATCCACAGTGTCTGCCAGTTCCACGACGAGGAGTGACGGGCGGTTTGCGGACTTGGACAAGCTCGTTTCAAGAGTGTGCCGCTGGTAGGACGAGACAAGCATTTTGGCTGTCACGAACGTGCTCGATGAGTTCAAGCACGTTATCTCAATTTGCTCAAAACCAAAGATGGGACGGATTATGCCTTGGGGAACAACGGTATCTGCTACGAGGAACATGCGAAGCCACGCCGCAGGAAAATATCTGATTGGCACGCATCGACACTGCTCTTAAGCCACCAGATCGAGACAAGGGATCTGGCATGGACAGGGCTGCAGGGGAAATGGGAGGAGACTGGCTTCAGATGGTATCGCAAGGTATTGCTAGGAGATTGGGTCGAATTGAGGACCGTGATAGAAGGTTACGTTGGTCTAGGAATTCCGCCGTTTTGTCCAGAAACCTGAAGCTGAATTGACTCTGGTAACCACACTTTGGCAGGCATGCTGTTTCGTTATGCAGGAATATGCGGTGATACTGTACTTCCAAGCATCACTACCTACCTTACCTTACCTGGGTAGGTCACCGGGCCAGCAGGTCGCAACATCTGAGGATGTGTGTTGTGTCGGCAGCGGCAGCAGCAACAGCGTGGGCCAAGAAAAAGCTTGACCTGACCTGGAGGAGTGAGTGGCACAGAGCGGGGAAACAGGGAAACAGGGAAAATCGTCCACACACAATCTGGGGAAGGCGCACTAAAACCCCGCATCCGCTGGTCAGCTACGGGAGGCAATTTCCCCGGCATGAACACCGCCAAACCGCCAACAAACGCAGCTGCACAGCGACACACAACACCTTTGCGGCATCGATCCCCTGTATTCGTACATTAGGTACGGATACCTTAGTAGGCACGCAGCATGGAAATGGAAGTGCTTGAAGTGGGTCTTGGGCCGGTGCTACCTAGTATTCGACAGGCGCACCAATAGCACCAGCACCAACCAACCCACCTGCAGCTTCTAACGACATGTTTCCCTTCCTTTGTTCCTTTCTCCATGCCATTCCATTACCCCAAACTTGCGAATCCCGGCTTCTCCGCTCCTGCAACGTCGTCATCGGCTCTGATCCGCCCAATCCCCGGTCTCGTTTCCTCGAGCTTCTCTCGCTATTGTTGGACCGGATTCCCATACCCAAGGGACCTTTTCGACTTCCATCTGCCGTCCGTTCCTGAACAACTGTCCAACTAGGGATCCCCGCTACGTCGCCTTGGAGAGCGTGGTATCCAACCTCAGCAGCCTTAGCCTTGCCTTGCTCCGGAGCTGGCTGGCTCCCTGCACTGCGACAAAGAGCATAGTAGCGACCGCATTCGCTCTCTATTGCCATCCAAGCTTCAGCAGAACGCATGCTCTACTCTTCAAGCCGTATACGTCCGATTCCCGGCTTCCTGCCTCTCGATTCGTCTAACGTAAGGTGCGATTGTCATCTCGAGCTACGACAGCTTCTCAAGCTACTCGCACCTTGACTTGCAGCTTGTCCAGCATAACCTTGTTCTTTCTTCCTCTCTCCCGGCTGGACCTGGACGGACAAGCGAAAGCATTCCACCACATGTTTGTCTAGACGCTCCAGTCACATCATGCCGTCACAACCAGCTCATTGATCGTCCCCTGCAACTGCCGCTTCTCCCTGCTTGATTTCCCAATCCCAGTATCCAACGCCCCGGCCGGATCTGCACTCCGCAATCCTTTGTGTATTCCTATTGCCTGGACGTAACGCGAGGTCAGGGTCGCTCTCTCTTGGTCCGGATGATCGAGTCGTCCCACCTCTGCTGCCATGTGCAAGTCTCGGCTCACCTCTCGCATGCGCGAGGGGAGGGGGGACGGGCCTTTGGGATATAAGCTTCGCCTTCACCCCATCTTCCCCTCACCCAGAGCTTGTCGCCCGTCCTCCCGCCTCCATCGTCGTCTGTTTTGGCCTTCAGTGTTTTGCGCTGCCGTCCTTTGCTACCTAGTCTGGTCAACCACCACCGCCGCAAGCACCGCTACAATGCGCTCGTCTCTCCTCTCCGCCGCCGCCGGAGCTGCTTTGCTCCTCTCAGCCGCGACCGCTCAATTCGTTGGCGGATCCGGAGGCAACACTTCCACGGTGAAGCCGAGCCCGGATGAGAACGGCAAGTACTGGATCTTCAGCGACCAGCTCAAGGCCTCCTTCATCCCGTACGGCGCATCAATCTCCGACTTGATCATCAATGACAAGTATGGTATTCCGCGTGACATTGTCGGCGGTTTCGATAATGCCAGCTACTACGAGGTTGACCGCCAACACCCTCACTTTGGTGGTGTTCCTGGCCGCTACGCCAACCGTATCAAGAACTCTACGTTCGAGATTGACGGTGTCAAGTACAAGGTCGACGCGAACGACAATGGTGGCCTGAACACACTACACGGTGGTTCCGATGGCTGGGACTACCGCAACTTCACTGTCGTCTCTCACACCAACAGCAGCATCACCTTTTCCTTCACGGACCCTGATGGAAAGGAAGGCTTCCCCGGCGAGGTCCTCTCCCTCGTCACCTACACTGTGACAGGCTGGAACTGGGACTTCAAAATGATTGCCATCCCCACCACCAAGAAGACTCCCATCATGCTCAGCAGCCACACCTACTGGAACTTGGACGGCTTCGCCAACAATGAAACCAACACTGCTTTCAACCACACTCTCCACATGCCTTACAACGGCCAGAGAGTGGGTGTTGATAATATACTGATCCCGACGGGTGAAATCTTGGCCAACGAGAAGGGCTCCGTCAACGACTTTTGGAGCGCCCCCAAGCAGATTGGTGCCGACTTCGGCAAGAAGGAGCTTGAGAACAATTGCGGCTATAACTGCACTGGCTATGGTAAGTCGACCCACCAAACTCACTACAGGCGCAAAGCTAACCGTCACAGACAATTGCTGGATTGTCAACCGCAACGACCTCGGACCCTACGACTGGCGTACAGAGGGTTACGTTGCCCGCCTCCAGTCCGCCTGGTCAGGCATCCAGCTCGACGTATTCTCCGACCAAGAAGCCTTCCAGATGTACAGCTGCAGCCAGCAGAACGGCTCCATGGCCCTCAAGCGGTCCCAGGGTCTTTTCGACAAGGCCGACTTCCCCCGCATTATTCCCAAATACGGCTGCGTCGTCCTCGAGGTCCAGGACTGGATCGACGGCATCAACAACCCTGCCTGGGGCCGGACTAAGAAGCAGATCTACGAGCCTGGAGGTGACCCGTACGTCCTTCAGGCCAGCTACCGCTTTAGCATTAACTCTACAATCGACTCTTAGAGCGTCTTGTGTGTTTGGCGTGGTTGGGAAGATATGAGGAAGATGGAGCATGAGTTACATTTCAACATCATAATCTTAATGATACCAGGTGGAAATGGGTCTTATATACTTCGTCCACATAACACCTTAATGATGAAACGTATCAACCTCAACCGTATCACTGACTATATTGAAAAACTGTACTTAAGCAGGTTTAATGTTGCGACGAAGCTAGGAGAACCAATCGGTATTGCTCAAACAGCAAAGATGGCAAGAGGCTTTGCTTGGATGAAGAATCCGCCATTCGGATACTCATGCTCCATCATTTCGAACTCGCCGCACAGGCTTGCTGTAACCGTTCATAGTTTGCTCAGTGACCCTTGAAGGTGACCCGCAGAGAGTATTTGAACAAGCCAATACACCTCAAGGATTCCTGCTGAAGCTCTTGCCGCAAACGCTTGTGGCTCGATCTCTACTATAGGTCAACTTTCAGCATTTACATAACCCCAACGAGGAACCACAAAAGCAGTCAGGACAATATGCGATGGTCTTGTCGCACCCGGACCAAAAAATGCGCCAGAAAAGGTATCATCATTACGTGCTCCTATAAATACTCAAGCTTTTTCATATTCCCAAATTCAAGTCCTCTCAACCTTTGATCTCCACCTCTCCAGGCTTTACCCGACCCAAGCCTTCCTTGCCGTAGTAATCCATAGGATACACCCCTTTGCCCCAGTCATCTCTAACCTCGAGCGCAATAAGCGCCTCGTACGGCGTCAACAACGGCCGCGGAAACGCATACCCCCAATCGATACTCAACCGCGGACACGCGACTTGCACCCAGCACTCCACGTCCGCCATCATTGCCAACTTGCCCGGGAAAATCTCGCTGAGGAGCAGGTTGACCCACGGTATGCCGCGCTCCTTGAGCCTCTTCTCAATTAGCCCCATCGTGTTCGGGTTGCCCTGCCGGCCCAGCGATCCGAGGATCAACCCCCACTTCTTGGCCGTCTTGGCCGTCCGGATCGCCGTTCGCCGCAGGTCCTGCATCTCGTCGTGCCCGTACGTCTCGCGTGTCAGCTTCCGCGAGTAGGGGTCGTATCGGTACGCGGGGATCTGCGGGTTGTGGATCATGATGCTCTCCAGGTGGAAGCGGCCGTCGCCCAGGTAGAGGATCAGGTCGACCCTGTCCTCCCCTTGGTCGAGGCGCGGGCTCGTGCAACCCAGGATCTCGCCCTTGCTCAGGGGCGCGATCTGCGGGACGAGGACTTTGAATCCGGCCTTTTCGAGGGCGCCGCGGACGCCGTGGATGGTGGCGTTGAACTGGATGGTGCCGACGACGGCGATGGTCTTGCCCGAGGCGAAGTTGCGCTCGAGGGAGGCGAGGAGGTGCGTGGCGTCGATGCTGATGTCGACGAAGACGTAGAGCGTCTTGATCTTGGTCACGTCGACGGGGATCAGGCAGCTGTGGGCGTAGTGGACGAGCAGGTCGCAGCCGAGGGCGCGCGCCGTGTAGTCGTCGATGCAGCAGGCGCCGTAGGTGACGTCGCCCATAATGAGCGTCTCAATGCCCGGGCAGAACTCGGTGAGGATGTCAGAGATGGTCGTGGCGAAGAGGAGGAGGCCCTCGGGCATCTGGAGGGCCACCTTTTTGGCGCCCGAGGTGCGGATGCGGTGGATCGTCTTGGGGATCTCGAAGGAGTAGTTTGACGGGAGGATGAAGATTGCGGACTTGAGAGCTGGATCGTTGAGGATCTCGGGTGGTACTTGGTTCAGGAGGCGCGGGCCGCGTTTTGGTTTTGCGACTGTGACAGGTGTGAGAGAGCTGACATTGCGGCTTGTGAGTGGGAGAAAGGGATCTCTCTCACCTTGGATGGACTTGCTGTCCTCTATGGATTCGTTGGATCCTCCATTCTTGGCCGCGGCCTCTGCTGCCGTCCTCCTACCTACGAAACGCTTCTTGGGTTGTTTCAGCGCCGGCTGAGCCGCTGCCTCTTCTTCGCGATGAGAAGCCTCGATGTCGGCGGCGATGCCGAGGTCGGTTTGCGCCCGGTCCTCCTCCATGGCTGCGACACTGTCGGGCTTCTTTATCCGTGATTTTTTTTTTTTTTTTTTTGGGTCTTCCGCTCCGTTTTGATTTGACAATATTCAAGCTGTCTCACACAATATCTTAACTCTACATCAAGTTGTGAGAACGAGAGAGTGTGACTGAAATGCCCCGCGATTCTCTGTCCCGCTAAGTGAATTTTTCGCGGGGCAAATGGACTGATAAGATCGCTGAGTAAAGAGTCCCATGCATTTAGCGAGGCATGTAACGCCGTTTCATCTATTGGCTACTTGTGACCCCGGCTGCGTACACCAATTTGGTGGTCGATTTCACGGACGATCATTCACTGCATTTCAAGCCCATCTCGATGGAACTCTGAGTGCGACTTGTGATTTGATAACTTGCGATTGTTCGTCTCTACGAATCCAAATTCGTCAATCAGACAGCTTTCAACACCCGTTTCACTCATACAATCTCTCTAGAATAATTTCCCGCTCTTTCCAGTGTTCAGCCCCCGTCGCCTTCTGCAGGGAGGGGCGGTCTTGTTCTTCAATGCCTCGAGCGCTCCGCCGTGCGCAGGATGCTTGCTGAAATTGTCAAACCAAAGCAAGGCAGCGCCCTCGCCCTCAAAGGTGTAGGGAACCCAGCTGAAGGGGTCGTAAAAGTCCCAAATTGTGATTCCGATACAGGCTTCGACCTGCACACACGCACCGACGGCCTGATCCGACCAGAGTCAGCATCATGCACGCTGAAATGGTTCTATACAATCAACTCATAGCATTGTAGGCATCCTTCTGCCACTCCAAGCTGGTCTGGTTCACAGGGAACTCGATCCTGACGTCCAACTCGGTGTACGCAACCTCGACGCCAAGCTCGGCGTAGCTGCGAATGACATCGATCTGCTGGTCCAAGGTCGGGGCGCGGTCCGCGATCAGGTGAGCTTGCATACCAACGCCGTCAATCTTGATGCCATGGTCCTGGCGCATCTTGACGATGCGCCTGGCCCCCTCGCTCTTGGCACCGACGGTCTCGAGGTTATAATCGTTGTAGTATAGTTTCGCCTCCGGATCGACCGCGGCCGCCGTGCAGAAGGCCAACTTGATGTAATCCTCTCCGAGCACGTTGTAGAACACGGACTGTCGCCAGCTTCCGTCCTCTTCCAGCGCCTCGTTGACCACGTCGCAGACGATTTCACCCTCGGTATAGTTGAAGACGCCGGGCTCAGGCTCGGCGAATAGCCACTGTTTCCCATGTTAGTTTAATTCGGTGCCTTTGGGTTCATGTTCTCACCTTTTGGCCATTGGTCGGTGTCGTCTGACCGAACTCGTTGGTGTCATCCAGGGTGGCGTCGTACTGTGCGTACGAAGCCTCCAAACCAGCTCGCTCGCGTTGCCCGGGGGAGTTGGTAGCCGGTGCGGACGCCAGCGGCAGAGAGGCCGCTTTGGCAGGCACAGCGAGGGATTGAATACGCGTCGTGACCGTTGGCTCCAACGGCAGAGGTACAGACACCCGGCTGAGAGGACCTATCTCAAAAGACCGAGGTCGGGAAGGTGAAGAAAAGGTAGGATCAGCGGCATCAATCTACAGAGAAGGCGACACAAGATCATATATGCAAGATCCAATGAAACACCGAACACCGCGCCCCATGTCTACCCCAACCTCAAAGCCGACGAGAGGAGTCCCATCTTCGCATCATCCAAGATAAGCAAGCTAAACTAGCAGCTTTGTTCAGCCGGGTCACGTCCTTCAAGTGAGGAGATTCCGATTTGGCGTGGGCCGCCGGCTTAGGCCCAAGACCTGCAAGCCTTGACTAACATGCTTGTTGGTTGAATGAGGTCAACGAAGGATCGCTTGGCCCATCCGGGAGAGCGCCTTCGAGACGACGGAGGAACACCCGTGCTGTGGGCTACTGCTCACATGTGCTACAAGAAGACAACATTCCGGCAAGCACCAACTGTCTTCTGTTACTGGTTCAAGAGAGTCAGTAGCGCTATTATGGGTAGCGAGTGGCAGGGATCGTCCCTGGCATGAACATCTCCATCTCGAGCTGGGGCGAAATGGGAAAACGGTCAATCAGGCTGTCTGCGGTTAAATTAGAGTAGCAGTTGAGAATGCACCAGGTATTTATCCGAATAGCCACGTCGGGTAGCCTCCAGATATCCCCTCACGGTACCTAATCGTGGAGATGTGGGGAATCCCTGGCCAGATTCATCGGTGAGATGAACTTGCGAGTCGGTGGTAAGGAAAGCAATTTTCGTAAGGTTCGGAGGAGGTGGGTGTCATCGCTTGGTCCCAATCAACAGGTGAATCCCAGCTGCGTGTATCGAGAGCCACCATAGAGTAAGTCGCCGTCGCAGGCTTACAAGTCATGGCTCTGGTGACGAAACTTCTCATGATATTTTCATTACGCCGTGTCCCTCTTTGTCTATAAAGCTCGCTGCCTGTTGTCCGTCTCAATGGTCTTGATGCAGGCCGTTGCATGTTTCTTTCTGCTTTAGGTCCTTGCCAAGGTTCGCATCGACAGATACCCTTCGACGAATCCGTAGGAATGCACTTCGAGTAGAAAATGGAAAGCAACAGGATCAGTGTCCTTGATAGTGTAGAAAATTGATTTGATATGACCATGCAGCCGAGATGGCAGTATCGTCTTCTGTGGTCTCTTGCTTCCTTCGGCTGGACCCTCGAACCTCATTTCTAGCCGAACTTCCCACTGCACATCGCTGCACTTACGAAGCTGAGGTATTATTGTGAAATAGATCCCCTCCGCCGAAAAGTCCAACTGCGCAGATAGCTTTTCCCAGTACCATGGCTAGACTATTCATGCACCGGAAACTTCGACAGGAAATTGGGGCCTCGACGAGTTGACTGTTCGCTTATGACACTTGATGGCGAAGATCCTTGCAAAACACTGGAATCCTTCACCACTATTGCCACTCGAGTCCGGAGAAACAGCTTGGGTGAGAAAGGCCGCGTAGAGGCTTCGTGAAGCTATCCACGTACTGTACGGACACAAGCCAAACCGAGGCTTTCAGTTTATGCTTTTCGTAAGCCGCAAGTCTCCGTATTGATGACCGTGACTCGTAGAATTGGTGTCAGTGGAAACGGGGACGCAGCTCGCAGTGGTCTCAATAAAGTCCATACGGAATCTTCACCTGGGCCTGAGCAGCAAGTGTTCCGAAATGCACTCAGGCTCCGGTGAGCCTGCGGAGCCGGACTTCCCCAGTCGCATAGGTAATCATATCCCATGCCAACACTGGGAGCTAGGGAATTTTCAATGTTTGATCTGCCGGCCTTTCGCCGTCTGAGACGCCAACTTCCCCTACGAAGTGCTCTCCGTCCCGACAGGCTCAGGCCGCTGCCCAAACATGATCTTGTACTTGATAATCTCCGCAACCTCAAGTTCCTCCTCCGTCTCACCGTTCGCATTGGTCTCCGCCTCGCCCTTGCGGCGGATGATGGCCATGGCCTTGGGCAGCTTCTTGACCTCGCCGCTGAGTCTCTGGTGCTGACCGACATACATAAACACCCGCTTCATCCAGGCCGTGCTGCCCTCTTCTTGAGTCTCCGGGTGGTAGTCGGGAAAGATGATCCTGCCGATCGGCACCTCTGGCTCAGTCTTGTTGCCGTCATCATCGGGATTGAAATGGGGCAGGTTGATGGTGCCCTGCATCTCAAGCAGCGCGAGCCCGGACGGCGTCTTGATGGTTTGCGGGAGCGGGTTGCTGGAAGCTGCACACCCCTTCTTGGGCGGATAGATCTTGACTGACGCCATGATGGAAATCTCACACGAAAGTGGTTTGATGTAAGTCGTGTTGAGAAACCGGCGAGGCGTCTGATACCTACCCGCTACTTGACAGACGGACCGTGAGCGAGTGAGGCCGGGGAACAAGATGGAGACGCTGGACGGTGGTACGTACCTGGGATGCTTGGCTCGGAGGCACGTGAGGCTGTGGGTTAGGTCTGCTCCGCGACGCAAAAATCGGCCCCGGCTAAACTCTAACCGCCGACATCCACTGGAACACAGCTGAGCTCTGATTGGACCGTCAGGATTTTGCACTCGCTAGGGCTCGCACAGGATCCCAAAAATTAACTGGGCAATTTTCTGTGTTTTCGAACTTTCACGACCGATCTCACGACGTACTAACCGCCCAGTGGACAAGTTCTTGCACACCCAACGCCGGCAAGATGAAGGTAAGATATCACCATCGCGTACGAAGACAACGGCGAGCCGTCAGGACAAATCTACGAATTATCGGATTCGAGGTCGTCGCCGCCGTTGTCGTCGGTCGAGCGCAAAATTCCCTGGTGGGGAAATACTTTGAACGTTGGTCGCTGACACTTTGGTTTTCTAGTTGAACATCTCCTACCCTGCCAATGGCAGCCAGAAGCTCATCGAGATCGAGGATGAGCGCAAGCTCCGTGTCTTCATGGAGAAGCGCGTACGTGCTACCCTTCACCGAGATTCCATCGAGCCCCCGAAGACGAACCAGGACGCTTCGAAGCAGTCCAACAAAATGCTAACGAGAACATCAACAGATGGGCGCTGAGGTTCCTGGTGACTCCGTCGGCGACGAGTTCAAGGGCTACATCTTCCGCATCACCGGCGGTAACGACAAGCAGGGTTTCCCGATGAAGCAGGGTGTTATGCACCCTACCCGTGTCCGCCTCCTGCTCTCCGAGGGCCACTCCTGCTACCGCCCCCGTCGCACCGGCGAGCGCAAGCGCAAGTCCGTCCGCGGCTGCATCGTCGGCATGGACCTGTCCGTCCTGGCCCTCTCCATCGTCAAGCAGGGCGAGGCCGACATCCCCGGCCTGACCGACGTCGTCCACCCCAAGCGCCTCGGCCCCAAGCGCGCCACTAAGATCCGCAAGTTCTTCAGCCTCACCAAGGATGACGATGTATGTGCGCTCCTGTTCTCGCGTCTTCTGGACAGCCACTTCGTCATCGCCTGCCGGGTGCTGCGGCGGAGGATTATGCAGACCTGGTAGAGTGTGAGAGACGGCGACCGTGTTTTATCCGTCTGCCTTCCCCGACTTGGATCTTTCCCGCACCCCTCTCGACCAATTCGAATGCTTTGAAGCCCGTGTGAGCTCAAGTTTCGGTTTCGGCGAGAGGAGAAAGGGGGATGTACGAGGCGGGGATTGTAGTCGGACACGTGTCAGGCTTTTTGATATCAACGAAACAAGACTAGCAGTGGCTGATATGGGCAATCTTGCTCCGAACTATAGGTCCGCAAGTACGTCATCCGCCGCGAGGTCCAGCCCAAGGGCGAGGGCAAGAAGCCTTACACCAAGGCTCCCAAGATCCAGAGACTCGTCACTCCCCAGCGTCTCCAGCACAAGCGCCACCGCATTGCCCTCAAGCGCCGCCAGGCTGAGAAGGTCAAGGACGAGGCCGTAAGTCTATTTCCCACGACATCACGCAGATGCCCTACCCCCGACCTGACTAACATCATCCCGCACAGAACGAGTACTCCCAGATCCTCGCCAAGCGCGTTGCCGAGCGCAAGGCCGAGAAGGCCGATGCCCGCAAGCGCCGCGCCTCCTCCATGCGCAAGTAAATTGCTCACGGCGGCGTTGGGTCAACCTTACGGAAACAAAAGTAAAGAACCACTCCGGGGTCCTTCTGGTTTTTCTCTTTGCATGGGGCGTGGATGGGACAGACGTTTTAACATAACGAGGTGGGAAAAGAAGAGCTGGGCAAAAGATGGAACAGCCAACCCAGTCTTTCTTTTTCTCAAGTCATCACGAATGTAATAGGGCATTCAAAAATGGAAATGCATCCTTGACGCGCAAATACCACAGCGATAAAAGTTTTGAATTTTTTTTATGATATGAAACGACTCATCCCATTCCCCTGTTCCCGTCAAAAGTCCAAGTGTGGTTTCCGACACCCTACCTCGCCTCATTGCATCGGATCCTGTCTACTCATTCGACAGCAGAACTCAGAGCGTCTTAGTGGTTTTGGTTTGGTCCTTCCTGTGGGTTACTTCATCAACCCCATGGCTGGACCTTCGCAGACTTCACCTCTCAGTACAACGACCCACTAATTAGCCTCGGGCCTTCAAAGGGGTCTCGTCAAAATTTTCTTGACTACCCCAGTTTCACCGTCTGCCCAGTTTCTGTGACGGAGAATCAGTCCACTCATAGCCATATGCCAATATGGCAATACAGGGCGTTGACTCGTGAGCACATGGTTGGTATCTGCCCATGCACTGCATTGCATCGTTGGTGCTGAAAATGCCATTTGTGCTCTACCTTCCGTTATGCGACATTCATGAGAACCTATATTTTGGGTCTAAAGCAGCGGTAGTCTGCTTTTCAAAACAATCCCACTGCCCATTTGTGCCGTACGCCCCTTGAAATGAAATGAGACTCATGATATTTCTCAACCTGGGTGACTACTTCGTCCACCACACAGAAACCTCAAAAACGTGCCTACTCCTGCTGTTCCTACACGGGAACGTGGTTGAAGAGGTAGCTGACGGACTCGCCGTTGTGCGTGCGGCGGATGGCCTCGCCCAGGACCTGGCTGATGTCGATGACGCGCAGCTTGGGGCAGCGCTCAATCTTGTCGCCGAGGGGCACGGTGTTGGTGACGACGATGCGAGACAGACAGCTGTTGTTGAGGGTCTCGACGGCGTTACCGCTGAGGACGCCGTGGGTGACGATGGCGATGACTTGGGGTTTACAGTCAGAATCTGAGCCGAGCAGTGAATATGTCTTGTATGGAGCTTACCTTCACGGGCACCAGCGTTGTCCAAAGTCTCAGCCGCCCTATTGAAACGGTCAGCAAATGATATAGGCGTGTCACGATATACCCACTTTGCGAGGGTGCCGCAAGTGTCAGCCATGTCGTCCACCAAGATAGCAATCTTGTCCCTGACGTCACCGACGAGAATCATGCGACCCACGACGTTGGGGCGAGGACGCTCCTTGTGGATGAGGGCGAAGCCGGTCTCGAGGCGATCGGCAATACCGGTGGCTCGCTTGGCACCGCCGGCGTCGGGACTGACGATGACGGCGTCTTCGACGTTCATGTTCGACTTGATCCACTGGAGAACGCTAGGCTCGGCGTAGAGGTTGTCGACGGGAATGTTGAAGAAGCCCTGGATCTGGGAAGCGTGAAGGTCCATCGTAATGACGTGGTTCTGCGCAGTTCGATGCGTCAGTGCTCGGCACCGTCTGCTTCTTCTCCCGACGCAATACTTACGCATCCCGAAACCTGGAGCATGTTCGCTACCAGCTTCGCGCTGATGGGAGCACGGCTCTTGTCCTTCTTGTCCTGTCTGGCGTAGGGGAAGCAAGCTGTCTCTGGTCAGCGCTCCTGTATGTGGTATCGTTCCTCATTGCGACTGACGAATGACGGCGGTAATCCGGCGAGCTGAAGCGGTTCTACATGCGTGAATCATGATAAGGAGCTCCATCAGGCCGTCGTTGACATTGCCGGGCTCGCTCGATTGCAGGATAAAGACATCCTCGTCACGAACACTCTCTCCGACGGTGACACAGTAAAGACGTCAGTTCAAGCACTCAAGCCCATTTGCTCGAGAGATTGCTGGCTAACCTCGTTTCTTGGTTGGAGTAGTTCAGACTGTGACAATCGCCGCGGTCAGTGGTTGTTCTCGGTAACGTAAAGCTTCTCGATCTTGGATATGCGGAAAGAGGATCGCGTTCGTGGAATAGGAGAATTGCTCACCTCATGGTCTTCGCCAGAGGAATTCCAAGTCTGTCGTGGCGCAAATTTGCAGGTTAGCGGAGGTCATTTCGCGACGGGAATTGAAGCTTCAATCCGGCAATAGAAGAAGAGAAAACAAACCGCTGTGCGACTTTCTGGGACAGCTCCCCGTGAGAGCTGCCCTTGAGCAGTTTGATATCGTTCGCCATATCCCCCATGAGGCCGGTCGTTGTATGGCGACGAGGGGAAAAAAGAAAAGAAGTCAGAGGGGGGGGCGATCGGCCGAGTAAAAAGAGCCAAGGGCTGCAGTACCTGCTGGTGTTTGCAGGCTAAGGTCGGTTTTATGGGCGAATCGAAATGCAGAGCGGGGTCACGATGGAGGGGTATGGCTATCGGTTGTCTAACAGTCACACAATGCTCTTTTTTTGAGAGAGATGTGAGATGCCTTGTGGTGTGCGATAGGATAAGACACAGGTGAATCTTTTGACGGCGTAGAAATGAGAGGCTTGTGTCTTGTTGCAGTCAACAAGGTAGAAGAATCCAGTAAACCTAGTGCCCCTACCATCACTGTTCCATGTTTCCCGAGAGGTCAGTAAGGGACTGTGGAGAACAGACATGGATGTCCTCGGCTCTTTCTTCACGTCAGTCGCCGGCTATCGGCCTAGGCCAGCCAGTATTGAACAATCACTGTGCACCATCTCCCAAGGTCATTGGAAGCCTGCATCAATAGTACTAGAGTACATTCTGCTGCAGCAGACAGTGACAGCATGCTTTGATCGCAATGGAAAAAAGTATGGCTAGAATCAACTGCTCATATTTCGTACACACCGGGCATGTTGACATTGGTCCAGGAGCCTAGTGGTACCTAGGTAGGTACCTTGAGGTACCTGATTTCGACTTCGGCCAGTCAGGGAACAAAAGCGCCTGCGAAGAGCGAATTATATCAGTCTCACTTGGACAGTAATTCTCATCTAACGGACGTATTGACTACTCCACAAACTGAGCCATTAAACCAAGTGTCACCAGTCACTGCTCCCAGCGACCTGCACTCCGCCAGGAAGCAGCCGGTACCTTGTGTCTCCGGCCAACCTAGGAAAAAAGAAGACAGTATCTAGGCCCTGCAAGTCGCCTTCTCGAATATGTACATACGGCCCAGAGTTCAATAATGATGCCCCACGCTTAATTAACACACTGGTCATCCACTCCATTTATCCGCCCTTCATAATGCAAATGCTCATTCGCAATATCATAGTCTATGTCTGCGCGCTCCCACCTTATGCAAAGCCGAAGTAGTCGCTGCCCGCTGTGATGGCTTTCATGACTTGTGCGCGGAGCGTCTCGTAGCTCTCGTATTCGGGGAGATCAAGTTCTGCAATGCTGGGTTAGTTTACAGACACACCAACGCTTGCTTTGGATGTACTTACGGTTAAAGCATGTGTGAGAGCTAGGAAGGCGATCTTTATTGCCGTAGTCACGGTGGATGTTGAAACGATTGATACCGTTCATACCCTCCAGCTCCTTGAAACCGTTGAGAGGCACCTTACTGGTTCCGGTGACGAACTGCAACAGTTTGGCTCGCTCTTCCTTGTCGAATGATCGGACTGCTCTCCAGAACCACTGGATTTGCTGGGATGATGGATTGTAATTGTGGTACTCCGTGTTGCTCTTCCAGTCGTCGACATCAATATCTGGCAAACCAGAGATGAGAAGCTCAAGCTCCTGTTCGTTGAAGATGGAGATGAGGTCCGCGGGAATGATTTCGTGGAATCCCTTGAGGAATTCCTCCATTTGATCCCGGACCGAAGACAGAAGCTTGTGCTCCACCACCAGTCGCACATAGTCGTGCTTGTTCTCCTCAGTGACGGCAATGTCGCGGCCGCCAGGGCACAGATCTATCGTGCGGGTAACGCCGAACTCATCGTCCTCAACGGAGAATGTTTCAGTGATGATGTCGGTGATGTCATTGTCGAGCATCCACACCAGCGACTTGTAGTAGTCGGGGTCAAAAGACTCCATGTCCTTCACGGAGACTGACTTGCCAAGAATGCGCTTATACACTGCGCGGCTGAAGTAACAGTCTAGGACTCGTCCCTCGTAAAGGGCCTTCCCGATCACACGCCCAATGAACTTGAAGAACATGAGATGCTCATCGTTGATACCGCTCAAGGAATTGGGGTGGAATGTGGTGCGGTCCGAGGAAACGGGCGTGAAGAGAGCGTAATTGGCATCGAACATTTGCCTGGAGAGTACCTGGAACCATTCGCGAGTGACGCCTCCAGCATCTACACCCTCCTCGTTGTGAAAGCGGATGTTGAGCTTGCCGTACTTCATCTCGTCGCCGGACTTGAAGTACAGGGACTTGAATGAATCATGGAAGACCTGTTCACGACGAACAGAAAGCTGCAACGCGGGGAATGCGGGTCGCTGGTTATTATTGGATCGACTGTGAACACTGCGGTTGAAGTAATTCCGCTTGTTGTCGAATTCAAGCACCTTCGGGTTCTTAACGAGGAGGGCGAAAGTTCCGGACATGAGCTTGGGGCTGTTTCTCACCAGCTCATTCAGAATGCGTCGATGGTCCTCCGTGAAGGTGAAGAACAGTCCGGCCATGCGGTTCTCTGGAGGCGGGCTAGAGAGCAGCATCTCCTTGCTGGACTGGTTTTGAATCTGTGGATCATCGTTAATGGCGGTGTTCTTGCAAACGACCATCAGAGACTCGATAAGAGGCAGTAAGATTGTAGCCACATTGACCATGTTCTCTCTTTGTCGAATGGCACTGAGGCAGGCGCTCAGTTTCTCCCACATCGTGGAGAACGTAGAGTTGTGATACAAGGAAGTAACGAGGTCTTGCTTTTCGTTTTTGCTAGCCTCCGCCTCCTCGTCAGATTTGTCACTCTTTTTCTTACTGTCGAACAAGTGATCCAGAGCAGTGAGAACACGGAGCAGTTTGTTCTGCTCAGATGCGCCGGGAGAGAATTTGGCAAGAGCGACTCCTTGGATCTCGGTTCCAGAGGTGGCTTTCTCAATGTGGGGGAGGAGCTCGTCTAGATCCGTCACGATGTTTTCACTAAGAAGGCGAGCTTGACGGACCAGTTCTTGACCGAAAGTGGCTTTGGCCCCAGGAATGGAAGACAGGTTCTTGATAGCCGAGATGGTGTTCTGGAAAGTCTTGGAACTGCATTCGCGAGCAACAAAGATCTTCACAACCAGAGTCAGGTTGTGGGGAGGAATGATCGGAACCTGCATTTGTTTCAGGCCCTTCTGGCTGGTCTCCGACTTGTCACTCGCCTTCAACTTCTCTGGATCGGTACTCGCTGGGGCCGACTTAGACTCTTTCTTGTCGATAGTATCGGCGGTCTCTGCGGTTGCGGTCTCACCAGCCTGGTTGCTTGCCGGCAGTTCCGTTGCGGTCGAAGCCTCGCCAGCCTCCGCTGCATTTTCTGCGGCCTTTTTCTTAGCATCTCGAGCGGCCTTCTCCAAAGCTTCCTTGCGTCGTCGTTCCATGGTAGCGAGGGGCACAGTGATTTTGTTGAGCAAGTCCGCCAGGTAGGCCATGACCACTGAACTCTCCATGACCAAGTCTCTGTCGAGGAGGGTGAGCAGAGAGTTGATCGCATACTTGTGAGCCTTGGAGTCCTTGGTCTTGCCCTTTCGACTGAGTGTTCGCTTGAGAGATGTACCCACTGTCTCGTGCTCCGAGAGGAAGAGCATTGGAATATGCGGGTTCTTCGAGGACAGATCCTGCAGTAGGTCCAAGCATTGATGCACAACCATCAACGGAGAGATTTCTGAGTTGGACTGGTGTTGGCCGGCGGCGACGCTGAGAGACGTCAGAGTCCGCTTCAAGTTCTGAGGAGTTCTCGGATCAGCGTCCTTGTCCTTCGGCTTCTTTGCTTTGAGAGACAGCTGGCTGAAGCTGCGCTCAACAGCTTCCATGTCTGTGCTGCCTTCTTGAAGGATCAGCAGGATAGTGCTGATGACCTCGAGGCGGTTTTGTCGATTTTCACAGACGTCAGCCAAGACGCTGAAGAGATAATTGCGAATCGAGCCAATCTGAGAGATGAACATGAGACGCAGCAAGGTGGCCACTCCCGCTTTGTCAAGCATTTGGACCACGGTTCTGCGTTGAACCTTGTTCTCGCTGTTCTCTCCAGACTCTGGCTGCGGGGGACCTGTTCGTCGTGCAGCAATGGGTGGGCTTCTACCTGTAACGGCAGGATGGGCAGCATGCTGCTGTGCCAAGAGTCTGGCTTGGGCAGCCATTTCAGGAGGTAAGTGATCCATGATGTCTTCGCCTTGGTCCATGAGAACTTGCTGGCGCAGTTCTGGAGAGAATGTGAGCAAGATGGTAGCCGGATCCATATCCACAGCGATCTGGTCTTGTCCTCCAGTAGTTGCTTGACGGCGCTGTTCGTCTCTTTCCCGTCGACGCGCTTCTTGACGCTCTTGTTGGACAATTTCCAGACGGAGATCCTCCGGGAGCGCGTCCAGGAATTCCTGGAAAACCTCACCCTGCTCGCCAACAGCGTGATCTTCACGGGCTTGTGATCGACGAGTGCTGACAGTTTGGGCAATGACTTCTTCCCTGAATTCCTCGGGAAGCGCGGCCAGGTACTCGGGATCAATGCCAAGTTCGGTAACGTCCACTTCCTCGCCTCTAATGGTCGTGAGGACACGGTTGCTATCAGCGGCTGCGTCGTCATCCGCAGACGGCGCGGAGGGCTGCTGGGTTTCGACGCCCTCCATGGCCTGGGAACCCGAAGCTTGTGGCCGGGTCTCTTGTGCGGATGCTGCCTCACGTTCACCTGCAGCAGCCGCAGCTTCGGCAGCAACGCGTTCTTGCTCCTCGCGCTCTTCGGCCTCCTTCTTTTCACGAGCGGCCTTCTCTTCCGCTTCCTTGGCCGCCTTGGCGCGTTTGGCACTCTCCTCCAACCTCTTCCGCTCCTCTTCCCGGGCTTGACGAAGCTTCTCCTCTTCGGCTTTGATCTTCTTCTCGAATTCCATCGCCGGGGGGACAAGCTTAGAAAGAATAATGTTGATAAGCTTCTGGGCCTTATCCGCAAAGTGGTTGCCGCCGAAAACCATCCTGGCCTCTTCTTGGTATCGCTCAAAGGTTGATTCGGGAGTGAAGCTGACAGCTTGTTGAGGCTCGTGGTAAGTCGTCTCACGGCGGTTGTCTGTTCTGGACTCGCGGGGTGCAACCTGATATTCACGAACTTCTCCACGGCCGTTGTGGGTGATGGAGAGCTGAACTGGACCATGTCCATTTCGCATTGCGGGCAAGGATGCGACGAGGTCGTTCAGGATCGCAATTGGACTAGATGACAAGGGCACGGTGCCGAAAATCTCAGGAGGCAAACGCAGACCGATCATGCCAGCCCCGGGGGGAGGGCGAGGAGAGGATTCCCGTCCCTGCCCGTTCCGGCGCAACAAAGGATTGACTCCGTCATCCGCGTTGTTTGGGGCAGCGTTGGGCCGGTGTCGAGGAGAGAAGTAGCTTCTGAAGTCTCCAAGCGGGTCGCGTCCATTGCCGACAATGAAACCGGGCGGGAACGGACTACGATGACCATGGCGATGACGGTGAGCATGGTGGTGACCTCCGAAGGAGGGCTCAACAACCAAGGTGTCCCAACCAAGGGCAGAAGGGAGATTAGGGGGCGGATGATCATGAGGATAATCCTCTTCGTAGATGAGGTCGTCTTCGTCCATATCCTCGTCATCATCCTCGTCATCTAGATATTGTTAGCACGGTCCCGAAGATGTACTCTGGGGTCATTTTCTCACCATCTTCGTCACGTCCGTCATCGATGTAGTGATCTCCAAGATCGTCCATGTCGTCGCCGGGATAGTCCTCTGGGTCCATAACTGCCCGGGCCAAATTGTCGATAATATCCCCAGGCTCCATGCCGTGCATGTGGGCCTCATCGGCGTCTTGGATTTCAGCTTCATAGTCGACGTCTTCATCGTCATCTTCCTCTTCTTCATCGGTCTCTTCACTCTCCCAACCTGATGCTCCATCGTCCTCAATGGGATTGCCGTCTTCATCGACGATTTCTTCAACGACATCGAGATGGTCGTCCATATCCTCCATATCGTCAGAGTCCATCTCATCGTCTTCGCTCATCTCGTCATCGTCTTCATCCATCTCATCATCATCGTCGTCCATGATGACTTCAACGACGCCCGGTTCGCCGTGAAGACCTTCAATTTGACCCATCTCACCAAGCTCCTCGTCTTCATCGCTGACGCCGTCCTCGCCGTCGTCGGAGACATCTTGATCGCCGTAGTCGAGTTCGTCACCGTATTCGTCATCATACATTTCCTCATCATCGTCTTCTGTAATTCTGTTAGCCTTGTTGACGCCTACATGTGGTAAAACTTACCCTCTTCATCCTCGGACTCGTCATCGCTTCCGCGAGGCTCGAGCATGCCCAAAGCGGAGTTGCGGTAAAGGTCTGGGGTCTCTTCTCTGTCATCATCCATGTCTGACATTGATGAAGTAGAAATGATGTCGTCATCCACATTTTCAGGGAGAGAAGCAGAAGGAAGAACGTGGGAGCGACTCAGTTCCTTTGCAGTGTCTGTCAAGACACGAAGTACTCTGAGTACGTATTTGATGGCACGCTTCACGCCAGCGTGACCCAAATCGACCTCAGCAATCGAGGACGTTAGCTTGTCAAGGTAGCCCTTCTCGTACATCATTCTGCGAAGCTGAGCTTGCGATCGACCCTGAGGGGAATCTAGCGCCCGCTGAGAGGTTGACTCTTTGTCCTTTTCGCCGATAATGTGATTCATTAATTCGGCGAGGCATTGCATCTTCGGATAGCGAGTGTCAATGGGCTCTTCTGGCGTAGCGGCGCGCTCGTATGCTTTTAGGATTGTATCTAGTACGAACTTGCGGACGAAGAGCAAATCAGGTTCGTCGTCGTACTCGAACCGATCACGATTCTTGTCGACACTCTTTTCACCGGTTTTAGCCACCAAGGCAGCCAAAACCTGTTGGGCCTGCGCGGACGTCGCAGCCTTCTTCTTGGCAAGGATACTGTCACCGCTATCGCTCAGACTACCCTGGCAAAGAAGGTCATTGATGAGGTAGTTGAGAACGCTCGATCGAGGCTTAACCGGCGTGTTCGTCTGGAGAGGTGCACTCCGCTTGAAGTTAATGAACTCAACCTTGGTCTGGTTGTAGCTCTGGAGGAGTTCCGCCAGACAGTTGAGCAAGAAACACCGGTAAATGAAGATGGGGTGGTCCTCCGCTTTGAACACTGGTTTTGAGGACTTCTTATCCTTTTCCTTGCCGTCAGCATTGTCTTGACTCTCTACAGGCGCGTCCTTGTTTCCGACCTCTGTAGTCGAGGAGCTGGCTGGCGTGGTGCTCTTGCCATCCTTCGCGGGCTGCGTAGCTTCCTTGTCATCGACTTCGCGGTAGTTGAGCAATTCACAAAGGAGGAAGTGGATGATGCCGTGAGGATTCTCGACCACGGGACGTTTTAGTTCGATGGGTGGTTTTGGCGCATCTGTCATCTCCTTATCATCTGTCTCGGTTGATTGCTTGACGTCGTGGATAGACAGATCCTCCGTGCCCTGTACCGCGGGTTCAACGCTAGCGTCCTTGTCTGTGGTAGCCTTGCCTTGGGCTTCAGGCTCCTTGAGTGCCAACTGATGAGCTCGACTGCTGCCCTCGCTTCCTGGTGACCAGCGGGAAAGCTTTGTCATTTCATTCGTGACTTCCACAAAAAGATCAGGAGAGCGCAGCGCTAGTGGTGCCATGCTGCGAAGGTAAGTGCTGAGATCCAAGTTCCTCTGGGTGCGCTGGGGGTTGTCGAAGAGGCTTCGCACCTCGGCGCGCATAATCTGCTTCAAAGTCTCTTCGTCCTCAACGATGTGCCTCAGGATGGCCATGATGCTACCCGTAGTCTTTGTCTCTTTCAAACGAGCAGCACCAGCACCAGCAAGTTGCTTTGCCATCACAAACAGGCGTTGGAGGTTTTTCTTCTCGCCGACCTTTTGCGCAATCGAGACTTTCCGAGTGAGAATCACAACGACACGAAGGACCGAGGTCGCCAAGGTCTCTTCCTTTCCAAGGACGGGGAGCAGACGAAGGATGGCCTCCAAAAGATCGTTGCGCTGACTGTCCGAGACGATCGGGCTGCGTTGGGGCAAAACAGCAGGTAGGACTGGTTCGTTTTCGCTGGCGGGAGGCTTCCACTCCGCCTCGATAGGCTGCTCGTCATATGACAACAGTAGCTCCACGATCAAGAGAATATAAGGAATCCACGGCGGCAGCTCCTCATTTGATGTAGGCAGAACCTTGAGGTTAAGGAATGAGACGTACTCATCAACCTTCTCTCTCAATGTATCGATGTTGCACTTGAAGAAGCTCTTCTCTTGCATGAGGAGAGCCAACAGATGGGCGTAGGCGGCAATGCTGGTTCCATTTGACTTGGAGTCGCTATCATCGAAGGACAACGATGTCAATGCATTGGCCAAAGTGGCACCAACCTCATCCCGCACCTCGTCATTCTGCTGACGGAATACCATGGCGTTGATGAGCTCCGATAGCTCGATGGCAGAGTGTGGGTGGGCCCTGACGATATCGAGGGATCTATCGATGAGGTTCTCTCGTAACTTGGCCCGTTCCTTGTCTAGATCTTCCTTGGCGATCAAGCGGTTCTCGGTCTTCGCGGGATCCCCGGTCGCGTTGGCTGGCGTGGAGGTACGAGGCCTGCCTTGCGATTCAGGGGCTCCAGCAGGACTTTCGGTACCGCTCAAGTCGGGAGTTGCTCCTTCGCCTGCCTCGCGCGCACTGTCAATGATCCGGTCAAACTCGGCACGCTCTGAAGCTTCATCAACAGCCATTGCGTCTGCGTCAGCAGAAGCTGCAGGTGCGGACTCCTCCTGCTGGCTAGGGGCTCGAGATGGTTCTAGACGGTTAGGAGTGTAATCATCCTCGGACGGGATGGGGTTGCGTTCTCCAGCCTTGCCTGCCCTGTGAAGACGGCTGTACTCTGCGGCATTACCATCGTGGCCGTTGGATCTGTAGACTGCCTCGCGAGCAAGGTCTTCGTCACAGCCATCCTCGATTAACCGGTTGACCAAGTTGCCAAAGTTCGACCAATTGAAAAAAATCGATGTTTTCTTGAACACTTCGGAAACTGGCTTATCCCTGGGAGAGCCCTCGTGCTCGGCAGTCGAGATGATCTTGAGAATTTCAATGATCTTAGCCACCGCTTCCGGCCGCAGTTTTTCGATTAGAGCCGACTCCCAGGTCTCGCGAATGACAGGGAGCACGGCCATGCGCACCTCCACCACGATCTGTTGAGAAGGCGGGGCCTCAGGGCGTCGCTCAGAGGTTCTGGGAATGAGGCCAAACTGCGTGGTTGAGTCGGCTATATTCTTTCCGTTGACGAGGGCGGCGAAGAACTCGAATATCTTGCCTAGGCCAAAGGAGGCGACTCTGGCACTTGCGGTGGTACCAGCATCAGATTCGCCAGTCTCTTTGCAAATTTCTGAAGAGAAGCGCCGCACCATTTGTGTGAGGACGTCAAAACCGCCCTGCTCCAGGAAGGCAATCAAAACGGGCACAACTACTTGAACCGAGGATCGGTCGCTCGACGTCCGCGCGGAATCCATGAGCATCTCCGTCAAGGTATGGAGCATGATGATCCAGTAGTGATATTCCTTGGCCGTGGGTTCATTCAAGGCAACGGACGGTCTCAGCTGATCGAGGATTGTGCCTGCGAGCTGTCTTGCAAGATCGACGTGCTTCGGCCGCGAGTAGGTATCTCGCTCACGGCGCGGGAAGAGAGCTTTGCCGAGTTGCTGGAAAAAGGGGAACGTCGAGGGCACCATGGAGTGAAGAAGAATGCGCAGGGTCTCGTAATTACGGTATCTGGGAGTAGCCTGCTCTTGCTTACTAGGCACCTTCGGGACAGGACCAGAGCTTGTCGCCTGGGCTGCGGCAGAGCCAGTTCCTGGAATTCCTTCTGGCGCAGCAACATTGTCGACATCCACCTCGGTGGTTGGTTGTGTTGCAGCTGTTGCAGCTGAGCCACCGAACGAAACCATGATGTCGCTGCCGGGCGCTGGCCGTTTGGCCCACCAATGTTGGGGAAGAACATTGTGCTCTGCACCTTCCTCGGCCAAAACCGCTTTTAAAAGGGGTCCCAATGACTTCACCAAGTTCAGGTAGTAATCGAAGACGTTGATGGGATACAGTTGAACAGAGTTAGAGCGCGGGGAAGACGTGAAGCATTCATACAACGTTTTGATCAACGACTGCGCGTTGAGCAGAGCCTTGACCATCTTCGTGCCTCGCAGGACTCGCTCCTTAGTCTCTGCGTCAAGACTTCGGACTTGCTCAACCGTGATCTTATCATCAGGACTGAGAAATGGGCCGAAATAGGGAGAATCGGCCTTGTGCTCGGCCAGGGGCTTGAGAGTTTCGACAGCAGCCTGCGTACGCTTGAGAAGAGACGGTAGGCCAAGCACCGGGGACTGCTCAACGAGCTGAGAGACAACAAGATTCAAGGTCCGGGACGCGTGCGAGTCGCAGAAGTCGTGCGGAAGACTAGGCAGCTCAACAATATCTAGGAGCAGCTCTAAGCCTCCATGACTGATGAAATGAGCCTTGAGCGTGTTGTTGTTGAAGTAAGCGGAAAGGAAGCTAGATACGGCATAGACGTAAGGCGTAATTTCTGCGTAAGACGCAGCAGACGAGGACGAGTCGCCACCTTTGGCTGGTGTTTTGCCCGCCTTCTGCGATGATTCATTCGCGTCAGACATTTCCACATCGCCATCGTCCTTGTCCTTTCCCTTGGATTCAGATGACTCGTCGAGGCGGCTCTTTAACTTTTCATCCACGGGCACAGGCTTCTGCGTGCCATCAGCCAGCAGCAGTTTGGCACCCCAATTGGCAGTGCGAGCTTTGTGAATACCCAGGGACCTCACTCTAGCGACCATATCGACGACGGCGTTAGAAATTGGGCGCCTGAGGTGCGGATGGTGTCGAGCTAGCTCGTCGAAGCTTGCGCCAACATTGCTTGCGAGGTGTGGATCGGTTTCCATCATGTTGACATGGGCTGGACTCTCGAATATCTCTAGGAACGACTCGAAAGCTCGCGATGAGACCACCATTTTCAGGCCGGCATTATTCAAGCAGATGGAGTTCAGGACCTGGGGAACAACATTGATAGCATCCGAAGTGGGCAAAATACCCCGTGCCAAAGGACGGTCATGAGAAGATGCCAGCTCCTCTTCAGGGGGCGGATGAGGGCGGTTGTCCGACTCTATCTGAACTGAAGACTCGGGTGGGTCAGGACTGCTGTCGTCGTCATCGTTATCACCTTGGGTTGCGGGTGCCTGCCCCTCGGCTTCCGGCGGAGGCTGAGTGGCTGGTTGGTTCGCAACAGGTTGGCTGGTGATTGCCTCCAGATAGCTCACGATCATGCCAGATTCGGAAATAGCGGCAAAGCTTGTAGGATCGTTGTTGATGAAGTCGCTAAGGACCGTAACCGTGTTCGTCCAGAGGACGGAACCGAAGCGCCTGGTGTTCTGCATGATTTCTCTGAGACTTCCAAGCAGTTCCGATTTATCCACGAGGTTGCGCAAGAGCCGGTCGGTGTTGCCGCCATAGCTGTACGAGTTGGTCATCATGTGGTGAATAAACTTGAGAACCCATTTCAGAGTTTGCTGTTGGTTGTAGGGGATTTCGTAGTCTACAATGTGGTTCTGGTGTTCGGACTTGTTTCCTTGGCCGGCCTCAACCAACTGCTTTGACTCGCTCACAGTCGTGACCAGTAGATCAGAAATTGCATCGAGGCCAGAGCCACTGAAGAAGATTTGGAAAGCATTTTGGTACGACCAGATCAGACCGTCGATGAATGCCAGGATCATGGACTGGTTCCGTTGGGCAACATCAGATCTGATTTTTAGTATCTCGACCAAAATGTCCATCAGACCAGCAGTCACCATCTCTGCTCCAATCCTGGTAGACATGGCGAGGTGGGTAGTTAAAGAGAACAGGTTCGTGCGCCATTGATCAACCTCAGTAGTCTGGAGACCACGGTCGGGCTCATCGGTCTTCATGCCCGCAACTGCTTTTCTGATGACGTAAAGGAGAATACCGTGGTTCACATTCGCGTTGAGTGCTGATAAAACGTCCTGGTATCGAGCTGCATAGTTTGAAATTGCTTCGAGAAGGGCCAGAACGATAGACTGAAGCCACAAGGGCACCTGAATGGAGCCATCAGCAGGAGGGTGGATAAGCTCTGCCAATTGGTAGGCAAGCTGGTAGCGTCTGGTCTCATCGTTGTCATGACGAAGCACCTTCTCAACGAAGACCGTCTCTGGGTGGATGTACGCCAAATTGTTGATGGCAAGCAACCGGATCGCAAGAGCTTGTTGGCGCGACTCTGCATTGCCGAGGAGGGCCTTAGCAACCCTGAGTCGATTAAGAAGCTCGTACTTGGCGGAAGCCGGCATGTCCGCAGGACATCTTGTGAGCAGATCGTGAATGGAAGTAGAGGCAACAAGTGATTGAGGCAGGTCGAAGACTCTTTGGCTTGAATTGGTCTGCTCGTTCGACATGCCGGGACTCCGAGTACTCAAAGGCGAGGTGTCATCGATGGCGGACTGACGTGCTGATCTAGGCGTGTTATGTTGCGATCCAGCCGTAGTGCTGCGCCTCAGAGGAGTAGGCGTAGTAGGTGTGCTAGAAGGGACATGAGCGGAGGGCGCAGCAGTTGGCTGCTCACAAGGTGAAGACGACATAGTATATGAGACCTTGATATCGCCCCAGCCATTCCAACGGCTGTTGTCTGTTGTAAGAACAGCACCCAGATCGTTGGCGAACATGATTGCCGCATTCTTCTGACTTGAGGTTTGGGCCTTCTCCTTGCCCTTGGCGGTCGATGCAGGCGTGCTGTTGGTAACTGAGTCGGACAAACCCACGATGGGGGTCTTGGCGAAGGGAAGAGCGAGCGTCTGGACACGTTCAAGATCAAGCTGATAGTGATTCGCGAGAAGTGCGTTGCTAACGGACCGAGAAGCGCTTCCTATCCGCTTGACCGACGCCTGGTATCGCTGGGCAAGCTCGGAGCCAACCTGGAGGGTAGCAAGCAGAACAGACAAGACCGTCGTGTTAAGCAGCTTGTTGAGGAACATGCTACTGGAGTAGATGCTCCGGTTGCCGCAGTGCTCCAGAAGGATACGGGTGAAGTCAAGAACAGCCTCGATGAGCTGCCTGTCGCCATCCTCAGTGTAACCCAAGGTAAGGAGCCGTTCCACGTCCCAAGTCTCATCGCCGTAAGATTCAGTCTTAGTACCTTTGTTCAGGAGCAGGTCGCAGGCGAAGTCTCGTGTCTGAGGGCCCTGGTTGAGGCTGTAGGTGGCGCAAAAGCACTCCAAAATGTTGTCGAACCGGTTGAGAAGAGGGATCCAATGGTACAGATCACCTCTGGGAAAAGGCCATCTTGTCGGGAACTTGGAGAGATGTTCTGGGAGAAGAGGCAAGGGTGTCGAGCAAGCCGACGTGACGAAGTCCTTGAGCCATGGAGACTGCAGCAAGTTAGCAAAATGAGCGACAGGGTGAGATATGTAGAGGAGTCAAGAGACTAACCAGAGTCTCGGCATGCTTGGGCTGCATCTGCTTCGTTATCTTCCCCATTTTGGGCGAGCGCGGCCGAGCCGCAGGTTCATAAGTGCAGCCTTGCTAGCTAGCCCGTGTCGTGGAAAGAGGTCTTGTTCGCGCAACAGAGTATGTCGTTGGTGTTGGCGCAAACAAACGCGTCGCAAGAAATCGGGTGTCTCTGGCGTTGGTTCCCGGACGTATGTCGAAAGAGGTGTGAAGTTGTTCGGTTAGGAAGTCGAAAGAAGGTAACCGGGTGATGATGGCAGAGCTTGGGTCAGGAAGGTACAGAAGTGCAAGGCCGGGGTGCAGGACGTCCTTGCAGTGGACTGTACAAATAGCTTCACCAAGCGTTCCGTCGAATCGTCCACGTGGTTCGCGTCGCAGGGAACGAGTTCGTGATTCCGAGCGAGTAGCAGACGACCAGATCAAACCGTCGGTCGCAACGAGTGTCGTCGGTATTCAGGGTTGGCGGGTGAATGTTAGGAGGTGGGAGGCGGGATGGGATGTTGGAGAGTTTGGTGGGAAAAAGAAGTTGCAGATGTCAAATCGGTATGGAGAGGTAGGTGCGGTTACAGTGGGCCCTTTGCGTAATAGCAAGGTAGGTAGGTAGAGGTAGCTTCAGCTTCCCAAGCCAAAAGGTGCCCTCAGTTTTTTTTGGTGGTTTTTTTTTTTTTGGGAGTTGGTTGGCTGTGGTGTGCCGCCTGTTGGAGACTCAAAGTGGTGGCGTATCGCAGGAGCGTCAGTCATCAGTCAGAGATTCCACGGCCAAAGGAGTCCAGCCCACACAGCATCTCACAGCAGTCGATGGAAAAGGTCACTCAGTCAAGCAGGCAAGGCGAGATGGTCGTTTGGCGGGCGGTCAGTAAGAGCCGGTCGGGGACACTGTGTAGTGGAAAGAGGAACCAGGCGGTAAGGCTGGGCCAGGAATTCCGGGCGGGCAGAACCTCAGTTGTAAGGAGGTAATTACCTAAGGTAAAGATCGATGGTGGGGGAATATAGTGCACGGTCCACAACACGCTGGAAGGACGCAGTCAGGAAAGGCAGTTCCTCGGTACGTACCGATAATAAACCTGGAAGGAAAGAACCTCAAAGACTAATCCTGCATTGACTGCCTCGCCTGCCTCGCCAAACTACCTTCCTAAGGTACCATTTGTTGGAGAGCAAGCCCAACAACCTGGACAGAAATCTCGGCCGCTCTTGGGAAAATTTTCCTGCAATATGCATGTTGATGGCCATGTCATCTAGCGGGGCAACTAGCTGGAGAAATGCCGCCCTGCACAGTAATGGCTGCATTTGCTGCTCTACCTTGTACAGATATTTAAGTTGAAGTCGATATACCTCTAGTCCAAAAACCAATTCATGTTGGAGATATTTAACTTCATGCAGTATCCGACTCACGACTCTCATATTATTCTATATACCCTGAGAACAAACAACGCCAGAGGGTGGAAGGCCACGAGAATGACTGGATCTTAAGCTTTGTCAAACCCGCTAGCTACGCGCAGTGTAGTCCGACCTAAGAAAGAAATCACCTTGGAAGTAGTCCCCAAACATAGTGGGTGGGTTTTATACACGTGTGGTCACTGCACCTGCCACTGAGATGGCAGCGCATACAGTCGCAACTGCCCGACGGCACAGTCCGATGTCATCATTGGGTTGTCTGCCTTGTGGCCCGATTCTTCCACTTTGCAGCCAAGCCTGATCTCCTCACGACCCGAAGAAGGCTGCACCTAGAGCTAGATTCGAGGCAGAGTGTTTTTGAACTGGATGGCCCCGGCCGTTGATGATACCTTGCAAATACATTAATCTTGTGGTGGGTAGCTGCCAGTAAGGTAGACCTACCTAAGCATGTGAAATACATTTCATTTGCGCCAGCAAGGAAGGAAACTTTGCTTACCAAAGACATATCCCATTCAGTAGAGGTGCATCTGGTGAACCTTCTCATTATCCTAAAAAGAGATATCTCGTTGATCTCTACTTCTATAAAGACGGTCAAAGAAGGGGGGGGGGGGGGGGGGGGGGGGCACGAAAAAAAGTTTTTTTATAGTAAAAAAAAAAAACCCTTTTTGGAGAATTCGGTAGGAAGAAAGACGCGGAAGGCTGCCGCCAATGAGCCCGGAGTCTTAGTCAAGCGCGTTTACCCTATGCATTCGAGACAAGTAGTATTCCCTGAATAGCTTCGTTGTAGCCCTGGATTCGGCAGTTGGGACTTTGAGCTTATCTGTCAAATACGAGGAACTCGTCCTACTTCTAAGGCAACGTTCCTATTATTTCTTGAAGTACCTACGTAAGGTAGTCTCTCGAATTACTAGTCCCCTTCCTCCTTATTTTCACTCCGCCTACGGCAGCTGGCTCTTTCTTCCTTCTTCCCTCTTTTCGAGAGAGGCCCGGAGGGGGGGGACTTACCTCCGTCCTCTTGCCCACGTCATCAATGGTCATACAACAATGTGATGGTACTGGAAAGCCACGATGAAATCCGTACATCAGTCTTCAGGCGGTATGTTCTAATAGTCTCGCATTCTCGGCATCAATTTGCCTTCGACCGAGAATTGCAAGACACAAACGGCCGATATCCTCAGGGTCCGAGAAATCGGCGTGCTGGAATCAGAATAATAGAGGATGGCTGAAGAAACCGGCTGCGGGCAGAAGCAATTCGACCAGAGCCTCACGTGGCGCTTTCTCCCATTTCTAGATGTGGCTGGAATCACCATACTCCAACAGCAGTTTTCGGGTGGCACTTGCACATTCCAGCGATTCGAGACAAACTGTGTCGGTAAAGAGAGAGTAAACCGACAGGGGACTGCCCACCACGGTCAAGAACCATCGCATCAAGAAAGCACACAGGGTGTGTGCCCTCGAAAGGGGAAGGAGACGAGACGAAAGCGAAGTCTAATACGACGACGAACAACAGAAGCGCCTCTCAACCAACAAGAAACAAAACCGCAAAACGCGGCGTCACGCCGGGCTGCGGGCCTATGGATATAGCAGGGGCGGATCAAACCTACCCCGATTGCAACGGCGCAGGAGCGTGCAGATCACACCAACGGGGGAATGGCTGGAGATACTGAAGTTCTACTCGACGAATCGTCGGCCGGCTAAGACAGTACAAGGTACCGCTGAGGTAGCCTATCAGTATCGAGACTGTGCTTCAGAGGCCGGCCATCGTGCCATCCAAGAAACTTGTGCTGCAGGGGCAGCGGCTGTTTGGACTGAACAAGTCCGTTTGGAGACAAGCTCGTCTCAGTAAACACGCACACATGCCTCGGACAGAAACCAACAACAAATAAAGCAGATGTCAGGTCGATACTCGACGGCCTTGCCGACTTGCTCTGCCTCGACTAGCTCTCGGTGCTTACGGATACACGGAGCTGACTTGACATGACCGTCATCCGAAGGCGCGGACTCGTCACCCGGCGGAATACGCTCGCGTGTTTACCTGCAAGATGACTACGCGGCTAACACAAATAGAGGCACAAGGTCCAGACCGCTTGTTGAGGGCGAAAACCACAGGAATCCTGGTAGAATACCTTAGGTACTCTGGCAAATGGGACAGATAGGTACCAGAGATAGCATTGACATCGAGAGATACAGGAGGCACAGAGGTTTCTGGGGGGCTGAAAAGGGCAGGAAAAAGGGCGTGTGAATTGGTAGGCAATTACCAAGAAACAATCACTTCCTTGCCCCGTCGATCCCAGTAATTTCATCTGGCTGGGCCTATACTACGTAGCAGAAGATGCGCCTGTAATTGACGGCATTTTGGGAGCTGCGAGGAAATGGAACGCTACGGAGGCAGGAATTCACGGCATCGAGACCAGCTAGGCTCCCCCGAAACAGAGAGCGATCCCGTGCCGTAGCGGTGCGCTAACCTGCCACTGGCTGGACGTTTACTGGACTGTGGAAGGGACGTAGCCCCCCACAGCCTCTGGTGCGTCTTTCCCTCCCTCCCCTAGTCGACCCCCAAGCGCGAGTCTGCCGGTGGAGCTCAGGGTAAGGTACCGGGGTCAGGGGAACGACCTGGAGCGAATACGGGCCACAGTTGAGCGAGAGTAATAAGAGCCACCACTACGGACCGTAATCAACTCTACCCAACTACTGGTCTAATAGAAGGTCTTAGGGCGGTAATGAGTCCACCTCATCAGTGACATTGCCGCATTGGTGGGCGTACAAGTACCTTTCACCTTTCCTAGGTCCCCATGTGCGGTGAGGCTCAGCTTAGTTCCCCATATCAATTCCCAGCCAGGCACAGGGGAAGGCCAAAAGAAAAAAAAAGGGAGAGCGAGGAACACTTTTGCGCGCCACATCTGCTCTGGTTCCTCAATTGTTACCCTCGACCCTCGGCCCCTGATCTGCCATCCTTCGACTCTCTCAAGCGTCCTTCCTGACAAGAGCAACGGCGACCATTGCTTCAACAACAAACACAGCTCATCGCCGCCAACAGAACTCTATCTGCATCCCACGAACAGGTGCGCCAAGAAGAACCGTGTCCTGCAGCTTGCACCGTACCACAAGCTTCTTCAGCAGCACAGACGACACATTGTACCTACATTGTCCTCGCCCAGCGCTGAATCCCCTTCTCTATCTCCATTTCCATGGCCACCGCCTAGTCTCACGTTTCGACCCTTCGACTCGAGGACAGCCAAACCCACAAATTCCACGAAACTGCACACAGCTGCTGGTTTGCGAGAGAGTTGACTTTAGATTCTCCCCGACACCATGTCGCAGCTAGAAGACCCCGTCAAGTCTCCCACGACAGCGCCAAAGGAGAGGAGACTCTCTATCGACTCCGATTCGGACAAGGAAAATGTAACGCCCCCCGTTATCCCTTGACACACAAGCGAGCCCTTGCGCCGAGGCGTCCTGCACCCGCAACAGGGCAATCGGTCATGACACAGCTTGCTGACAGGTATGGACTAGCAACAGGACTCCTTCGAAGACGCCGTTGTCGATGTCGCCGAGGTAGCTGAGGTCGCTGAGGTCGCTGAGGTCGCTGAGGTGCGCTCCCTTACCACGAGGACGCCCTCGGTCTCGAAAGCGCCGCCTACCGAAATTCCCCCGGAGCCACAGTCCCCAAAAAAGGGGACCCAAGAGGACAGCGAAGACGAGGACGTAGCTCCTCCGGCGCCCGCAAAGGATGAGCCCATCGTAGCCAATGACCACAAGACCGATGATGAGGACGCCGAAATCAAGCGAAAGCCCTCTCCTGTTTCCAACCGACTTTCCGATACCTCGAACTTAGACAACGTTGATCTAGACGACAACCACACTGCCGCCCCACAAGAGCCAGGTCCGTTTGTTTCGCCGCATGAACTGATTGACGTGTGTCGAGTTGCTAATCTCAAAGCAGAGCCGAGAGCCGGTAGCCCTATCCAAAAAGCTCCTTCCAAAAAAATATCAATAAGCAGCATCACTGGTGCCCTTCCGTCTATGCCATGGTCGCCTCCCACAGAGCCGTTGCCTGCCAAATCCCCCGTCGTGCCTGCCGCACCCCTGCCGCAAGCTGCCCCAGCTCCTCCTCCCGTCCCCATCTCTCACCCAGGACCTCCGACAAGGAAGCTCACAAGCCCCTTCTCCTGGTTGTCTCGAAACAGCTTCAGCAAGGAGAAGGATACGTCTCCACCGCCTGCCACTTCTCCTCGACGGAATACCGCCAGCTCCATCGCCACATTGACTAGCAATCCTGAGATGATGCTCAGCAGGCTGGACGAGGAGAAGGAAGGCGACGGCACGAACGGCGTTCCTCGACATAGTTTGAAGGATCGCTTCAAGATGGTTCGGATGAGGGAAGAGGCAGGGATTACGCTCGACGACGAAAAGACGCCTGTGCCACCGCCAAAGGGTCCTGGGCTGTCCACTCCTCCTGCTCAGAATGGCGATAAGGAATTCGGGACGGAACCGCCGAGATCACCTGTTCCGACAACTCCGAATCCGGCATTGGCACCAGGGACGGTATCTGGTGTATCGGCTGGTCCATCAGACATGCCCGATGCACAAGTGGACTGGGACTTGTGGCAGTCAGTAGTCTACGAGGGCCCGGCAGTTGTTGCTCGTACGAGCGCCGAGGAGCTGAACAGAGCGATCGCCACTGGCATTCCCAGTGCCATCCGAGGAGTTATCTGGCAGGTCTTGGCGCAGAGCAACAATGAAGAGTTGGAGATCATGTACAGGGACCTGGCTGCGCGAGGAACCGACAAGGATAAGAACAGGAACAGCAACAGCACCCTCAGCTCCGGTAGCAATGGCAATCTCAGCATACACAATGAGGCAGTGGCGTCATCTGCCTCGTCAATTCAGTCAGAACACTCGGCGGTCAATGGCAACGGCATTCCTTCACCGAACGAGAAGAGTGCCGAGGCTGTACTGAAGGCACAGCAAGCTGCTGCTGCGGCAAAGCAAAAGAAGCAGAAGGAAGATGCGGCCATGATTCAAAAGTTGGAGAAGACTATTCGCCGTGACTTGGGTGCGAGGACGAGCTTCTCCAAGTACGCTGCTGCCGCCGGGCTTCAAGAGGGTTTATTTGGTGTCTGCAAAGCGTACGCTCTGTACGACGAGGCAGTAGGATATGCCCAAGGCATGAACTTTCTCATTATGCCCCTGCTGTTCAACATGGCAGAGGAAGAGGCCTTCTGCCTGTTGGTAAGATTGATGAATCACTACCATCTGCGGGATCTATTCGTCCAAGACATGCCTGGTCTTCACAAGAACCTGTACATCTTCGAGCGACTTCTCGAGGATTTTGAGCCTGCCTTGTACTGCCACCTCCGTCGCCGCAGCATCTCGCCTCACCTTTACGCCACCCAGTGGTTTCTGACGCTCTTCGCCTACCGTTTCCCGCTGCAGTTGGTGTTGCGCATCTACGACTTGATCCTATCGGAAGGTCTATCGGCTATTCTGCGGTTCGGTATCGTTCTGATGCAGAAGAACGCCGCCAACCTGCTCGCGATCTCAGACATGCAGCAGCTTACCGTCTTCCTCAAGGACAAGCTCTTCGATGCCTATATCGACACAGCACCAAGTGCGGGAAGCATCTTGGAGAACGGCTTCTTTGGTAGCTCCAGCGCAAGCCAGGACAAGGAAGTCTATCGGGCCGATCAGCTTGTGAGGGACGCTTGCGACGTCAAGATCACGCCTGAAATCCTCAAGACATACACTGCCGAGTGGGAGGAGAAAACAAGGACAGAGAAGGAGCGTGAGGCTGAGCTGGAGGGACTGCGAAACGCCAACATTAACTTCGCCATCAAGGTGCGGAAGCTCGAGGAGCGTGTCGAGGCGTACGATAGTGAACAAGCGGCGCTCGCAACGGAGCTGGTTCACACCAAGGTCGAAAACGAGGAGCTCAAAGACGAAAACGAAAGTTTGAAGGGCCAAGTCCGTGAGCTGCGCAACGTCATCGAGAAGCAGCCCGAGGAACTCGAGAATGCTTGGAAGCTTGAGCGTGACGATCTGATGAAGCGCAATCAAAACGTCCACGACGAGAACCAGAAGTTGGAGAAGGAGTTGGCAGAACTCGAAGAGGAGCTCGTGCAGACAAAGATGCAGTATGCTGAGGTAAGAGTGTATGTTTTGCCATCGTCTCAGAACGCGCTGGCTAACAACCATTCAGATCAATTCTCAACACGAGACGCTACAAAGGAAATGGACGGATCTCAAGCGACAGTTCGCCTAGAGTGAAGAGGAGGAGGAGCCGATATACAACCCTGGCGACCCCAGAAGCAGAATTCTCTGAAGGTCTTAATGTACAAAATTAATGATAGCTTCCCATGAGAATGGGGGTTCGTGTGTGTTTGCTGGCCCAACGCACACCAGGGCGGCAAGCTGGGTGCTGGCGGCGAGAGAAAACTACGAGGCTTAGAAGAAGCGGTTATTCATGTTTGATATCCCAAATACACAACAGAAAGAATTAGGAATTCGTCAGAGTAGGTAGTCTTACTGACGAAAAGTGGTACAATTGGAATGGCCCATAGGCCTCAGTTTCACACGGGATCCACACGCAGACAGGCTGAGCGAGTCATGACTTACTTGGTACAGCGCATGGTGCAAGTATTTTTCACTCGACGTGCACTCAGACCGTCAAGACATGCACACCAGATACAGGCGAGATACAAACATTTGGCTTGATGCATTGTGGACGGTGAAAGTCAGGCGGGCAAAAACTTGGCGGTATAGTCTTTTTGAGTCCTTCCTAACAAAACCCAGATCCGTCCGTCGGCCCGGATTGCTAATTCCCCGAGCCTACTCATTGTAAGCTGATCACGCCCCCTGGATGCTGATGGACCAGTGCGACGGAAAGTAACCTCTTAAACACCAAGAACAACCCGTTGCCCGATAAAAACGTTGTTTTTCATTCCCGTTAGCGTGATTTCATGTCAACAAAAACCACACGAATCTAGCTCGACCCGATGAACTTTTTTTCCCTCTCCCTCCATGCCACACTCTCTTTCAAGATCAAAACAAGCACACACGCGGCGCACTAGTTTACTTGTGGAGCTTGCGCTGGTAGAAGGCGAGCTCCTCACCCTCGAGGATGTAACCGTCGCAGCGGCCGGACTGGCCGGGACGGGAGGAGACGACGGCGTAGAGGCGACCGGCCTCGAACTGCTTCTCGATGGCGTTCTCGACCTTGCCGGTGGCGGCGTAGCGCTCGGCCTGCTTCTTCTCGACGGACTTGGACTTCTTGACCTCCTCGGCCTTCTCGCCGGCGGCGGCCTGCTGCTTCTGCTGGCGACGGCGGCCGAGGGCCTGGCCGTAGTGGGCCTCGTACCACTGGCGGAAGGGGGCAGCGTCAATCTGGACGACGGCGGACTTGGTCAGGGTGTTGGTGCGGACCAGCTCGTTGTTGGAGGGGTGGTAGGCGACGCCGATGACGCGGGTCTTGCGGGTGCAGCCCTCGGAGGCCCAGGCGAAGTTACCCGAGTCAAGACGCAGGGCGCGGTACTTGTGGTTGCCGCCGCGGGTGCGGACGGTGTGGATTCGCTTGGGGCCGATACGGGTGTTGGCACCCTGGCGACCGGCCTCGAAAGCGCGCTTCTTCCCTGTTGAACAGAAAGGTCAGAACGCATGCTTGGTTAGAGCATACGGGCTTTCGATTGTTTTACGCACGGTAGTAGGCGCGCTTGGCACCGGAAGCGGAACGCTTGTGGCGGGAATCTCTCGAGATACCCATGATTGCTTATGCTGTTGGGAAGAAAGACGAGTTAGCTCTGTGTTCCTTGGTAGAGATGCGGGTGACAGAGGAAAAGACGGGCAGGGGAGGTGGACAGTGCTGGGTAACAGGATGGGACGGAGTGAAGAAAGAGTCCGTGATGCTTCGCCAGGGAGATACCGCAAAAGTTCGCCTTGTGCCTCTCGTTCTAGTTCGAGTTCGAGGCGTTCGGGGTAAATTTCGAGATATCGTCGCTGTCGCTGGAACACAAACTTCTTTCCCGGTTCTTCTCTTTCCGTACGTGTGACGATCGTTCTTAACTAACCTGATGGTGGCTCAGATGGGCAATCGAGTGGTGGCCGGCGGTTGGTGGTTGTCGAAGTGCGGGATGAGGTCGGAGTAAACGATACGCGGAAAGTTGGATGGGGGAAATTTTTGCTGTCATTGTGCGGGTTCGCTAGGAAAACCGGGCACGGACCACCTAGGGCAAGTCTGTGGTCCTTGTCATTGGCTCAAGTTTTCTTTGGTGGGGTTTCTCGGTGAAGGTCAGGTTCAGATCGAACCCTGTACTCTTCACCGAGCTTGACCCAGAGTCAAGGAGTAAGCCGCCTTGGATTGTCCCTTGCGCGGTGTTGGTGGCCTTTCTCTGGTGGCCTTTCTCCGGAGAAAGGCCGATACTAGAGCCGATCGGATCCGGGAATCTGCCTACGAGCCAACGAACGTACAGACAAGCAGACTCGCTCACGGAAAACGCTGGCCAAGAGTTCTCGGGGAACACCCCACACTCGAAAAGTCGGATCCCTCAAGCATGAACTATGTCAAGTGTGGCTCTTCTAACGGCTTTGAAGGAGAGTACCTCTTGCGTCGAGCCGAAACGCTAGCGAACACGGGACCGTCTGAGGACCGGTCACACGTTCAAGTAATTGCAGGTAGATCTAAGACAGCGCGAATATGATTTGTTCGAGGTGCACTGGCAGCAGAGAGATTTCGAGTTAAAAAATATCGCAAAGAAGTGAATTCGGCCTAATCAATGCAGGCGTTGTGTATCGCGCAGCGACTCCTAAAATGAGGCCGGAGACAAGCCAAAGGTGGCATGATCGTTTTGCCAGATGCTTGTGTACTATATACGTTATAGTAACCGTCTGGACTAAACGGTCATGCGTATGTACCGATTTCTTCTCCTCGTTCTTCGTGGACAAAGCCATCTTTCTACCCCAACGCCGTCTCAGCGACCGGTCTCGAATTAGTCATCCGATATGATATCTGGTGATGCCGGTCTGACCTCTTGCCTGATGTCATTCTTGACCTTGATGATGCCCAATTCGACACTGTGCGTGAGCGAAGGCATGTCAAGGTCTAGCGGCAGTATGTTCTCTATGCTCTTCGTATTTTTGCGGCTTGCGGTTCCAGCGGAGTCGAGCTCTCACAGAGCTTTCCGAAGCCTTATTTTTGCGCTGCGCGGGCGTACGCATTCTGCGCGAGGTACGGCTTGGGGCCTCCTGTCGTCGTTCGTTGGTTGGCGTAGTAGTTCTTTTGTGACGGTTAGTCGCTTGGTTCTGGGCGGTTTTACGTCCTGGTAGGGCAGCGAACTTATAAGTGACGTCTTTTTGGAAGGCGTTAATGTAACTGACTCTGATGACCGAAATGAGACACACGCTGGGGGTCCGTCAGCTTTCATCGAGTCAGGAACGTAGACCAGGAGAAAAGCTTAGAGCAAACCCAACGACAACATGAAGACAACCCCGCATCGCTTGGCGACTGGGAGTTGCAATTTCCAGATGGTCGGTATTGATTGGATGAATAGCACCAAGTCTGTCAACAGCTTGATAACGAACTGTCCAACTTCAGCGTGGATTAGCAAATAGCTCATGGGATTTTGAGACGTACAGCAGAATAGTAGAAGATGGTCAAGTCGAGACACGTCCCGGCCTTTGATGGCGTCCAAGCTCTTTCGATCGGGTCGCATCTGAAAATGACTACCGCCGTTTCTTCAATGCCCTCTGTTAGCAGGAAGACAATGAGAAGCTTGTTTATCCGTTGGCAAAGCTGGTCAGGTAGTAGCCGAAGATAGAGGGCAACGAATGACATCTTGACCGTCACAAAGGCCCAGACGTAGGTGAGCTGCGTTACGACTTGATACTGCATATTCGTGTTAGCAAGTTTCTGGTAAGACTAATAAATCTAATTACTTTGAGAAACTGTTACAAAATCTGATTTTGATAATTCCTGGAAATGTTCTCCCAAGCCGACGCCAGTCACTAATGATTGTCAGCGAGAAGTGGCCCCCAAGAGTGGCACGTAACTTACTGGCAAGTATTGCACTGCAAAGGGCCATTGCCAGCACCTGGTATTGTTAGACATTAAGTCGAGAGAGGCTTTCAGGTTCAGTACCCAGCTGATAATCACCAGTGCTACCAATTGTCGAGTTGATTCACTAGAAACTGTAATCATCAAAACTCATTGTCATCCCATCCAACACTCCTCAGCAACACGCTTCGTACAAATGTCCTTAACATCACTATAAACGTGATGGAGGTCATCAGCAGATGGTCACGCTGGCCGTCTGGCCGATCTTGTCATCCGCCATGTTTGCTGATGTGGTTACCCTGCAGGTCCAAAATGGTGTTCCTCATAGATGAATCCTGGGAGGGTGAGCGTGGGCAGGTTAGTTTATCATCAGCCCGCTCAGCCAACAAGACTGGACGGACGAAGATGCACTCACAGGTGGTCCCCTTCATATGTACCTGACCAGAAGCCCAACGAATGCGAATCCACCAACCGTCCCTTCAATAGCTGTCTGATCCTTCCAGCGATGCTCCCAATCTGGATTCGTTCAAGATAGTCCGAAGAAAGAGATGGTCTAGATCCTGGATCATGCGTAGCAAAAAAGGTGTTGAGTGGGTGGATGGCCAGCCGAATGGAGCACTTTTTGCGTGTGAACGAGTTCGACGCCAGATGGCTGTGGGATGAAAGCATATACTTTCCGCCCCTTCATTCGTGAGGTTTACTTGCGAGGCCCTTACTTGTGAGGTCGAACTTCCAACAGCCAAGTTCCAAAGTCCAAGGGTTGGTTAATCGACGGCAAGGAAAGACGTCCAGAACGTCAGGCTTCTGCTGCAAGATGGGTCGATCCGAGGGCTTGATTGGGGGAGACCGGTGCAGAGACGACTTACATTATGCACGTCCGATTTCTACCGTGTGGACAGGCCATGCTCTGCCCGTGGAGGAAATCCAGAAGAACTTTGAGAACGTCTGCTCTGTCTGCTGACAGATGGTTGCCCAATGGCTTATCTGGACTTCGGAAAAGATGCGTGAAAAGGTCAGTGCCCAAACCTACCGGTCAGCTAAAAGCCTCAAACTCTAGGGCTTCCAAGAGTCTGGCAGCAGATTGATCTGGTGGTCATGCTCTCTCGTGGTTCAATAGCAGTTGACTTAAATGGTCGTTCATCATTAGAGAAATCGGTATAGTCAAGCAGTCGTGATTTAGGTTTACCGTGCCGGTGGTCTTGGCCCTGTATAACTGCGATGGCCGTTGTCGGGTAACACACAATGAGGAAAGTCATCGAACCCGCTTTGGGAAATTCCCTCGGCACGGTCCTTGGCCAGACCTCTCTGGGACATTTCATCTAAATCATTCAAACACCGACCCAAGACCACAGCCTACTATGACAAACTTGGCTGTGCGTGCGGGCTACTATTCCCCAACAGCTTGAAAGAAGAACACTTGAGCCGGCTACGACAAGTCAGGCTTACCATCCACCCTGGGCACAGTTGTGTAGAGAAATACTGCCCCAGACTGCTTCAGATCGTCGTCATGAAGGACACTTGCGCTCCCCGAGCAATGGGTTAATTGATGTAGGCTTGGTCAGCGTAAGGCCCATTGAGAACTACTCGGGCTCCGCACCGGCGCCATGCCATCACTTGAGTCCGCGGAGGTCACGAGTTTGAACACTTGTATGGCGGCAGCAGACGTCGGCGATGGCTTCTTAGTGGAGAACGTCATGTGGGAAAAACACGCGATCCGCCTGGAGTCGCGGCGTGTTGTGTACCAGAAGGATTTCGTGTGAATGGTTTCAGTCTAAACGCCGCGGTGAATACTGGTCGCTTGGAGAACACCCGTCGTCTTGGATGGTGGACTACCAAGCGCCGTTGCGCCGGTGCGCTAACGATGGAACAATAGAAGAGGTGGCATACCCTCCAGTAGAGTGGTAAAAAGATAGGGATTGCTTTCAGGAACAGCGACGACATTGTGCGCGCGTGTGTATGTGGCTCTGAGAGATTTTGATCAGTATAAAAGGTCCTCTAGCGGGGCAACGGTTGTAACGGGGTGGCTCAGCGTTCTGTAAGGCGGCAGTTCTGATTCGTCATTTATTTGTGGAAGAAGCGAAACTCATTTCATGCTTCGTGACGGGAAACGTCACAGAGAGGCACTACAGCAGCCGAGAGCATTGTTTTGGTAGTTGTATTCTAGCAAACCCAAGCGCCCAGAGAAGAGTCATACGAGCCGTGACAATCACTTGAGCCGCCGTTCATCCTTTCGGAGGGGAACGCTTGGCCCTTCTCTGACTGGGTGTCCTTGCGAGATTCCTTCTCTGTTGAAGGTTTGTCACGCAACTGACGGCGATTGAGCGGCAATTAAAAGCGCCGCAGCGCGAGTTTGCATTATAGGCGAGCGTGCAGCCGACGGGTAAGCTTGGGAGGACGAAGTCAGCACACCCGCACGTGGTGGGATCTCAATCAAAACCCAGAAGGGCCTCGGTGCTGTGGATGGGACAAACAGGGCCACCAAGGCGGATTGTCTGATGAGAAAGCGAGATGGGAGACGGAAACCCAATTCCGCTATTTCTGGTCTGCCAAGTGTGATCACCGCAAACATTTGAACCTGATGTTGAGCGTGCACGGCAAGAAGGTTCTGACAGGAAATACCTCCCAGCTTAGAGTACGGCTGCCTCCTTCGGTTGGCTGTTGAGTGCCGCTTTGCCGGTTGAGGGGGTGGAAGACGATCAGAGTGGTGGCTACCTTACCCTGAGATAAGGGTTCTCTTGGCAGGAATCACTCCAAGAGGCGCGAAGAGAGACGACATCGGCTAGAAATATGGCGATGATGATGACGACGGCGACGGCGACGACAACGACTGACCGACGATAGCGAGGGAAACAACGACTGCAGACTTGGCTAGGAACAGACAGGCGAACAAAGCGAGCAAGGCAGTCGAGGCTTGATTGCGGGAGAGTCTGGAACCTTTTCGACTCTAAGGTACTTAGGCAGGTAGGTGTGACAAGAACGGCCGGGCTCCACACCTCGCAGGGCGGGAGCGAGTCGTTGTGGACCTTGAAGGTGCAAAATAGCGGATGGGAAAGTAAACATGGTGTTTTGGACATGTTACAAAAGGAAATAACGTGCCGGCCCCACTCCTTCCCCAGGAAAACACAACTCAGGTCAGGTCACTTACACTAAGGTAGTTACGGAGATTTACCCGATGATCACCCCCGCAGGGAATCCTTCCCGGGGTTTCTTTGTGTAAGTCCAGTTGAGGAAGGAAGGAATGGAATGACAGACCCGTCAGGACTTACATGGGAGCAGCCATCCTGCTTGAAAATGTAATCCTCCGGTCTGCCGCATCGTCAACCTCCAAGCAACCTACAACCTACAGCCTATAACCTCGTACCCTGCAAACACCTACAGCAAGCTCTGTTTTCATCGCTATTGGCGTCGTTGTCTTACTTATTTCTATTGTTACCTACGATACCTAATTCACCATGAGATCCAGCTTCGTCATCTCAGCCTTCACCCCTCTCGCTGTTCTGGCGGCCGCACCTCCCGCCTGTCTCATCGCTGCTATCTCGCAGCAGGGCATGCCACCCGGTGTCGAGGCTGTCTGTGATGTAGGGCAGGAGAAAGCCCTGTCAAACATGGTCAGCATGTGCAACAATAACGACCTCCAGCCAGCCTATAGTGCCTTCGCCTCAACCTGCCATATGGTTGGCATCGACGTGGCCGCGCTGCCAGCACCGTCCACTTCGTCCTCATCGGCGCCTATGCGGTCCGCGACTGTCTCTACCAGCGCCTCCTCGGTTGTACCGACACCTATCCCGTAAGTATTCGCCTTGACATCGACATAGCTTTCGAATAGACGATCATACTGACTTCGAAACCAGCACGGCCAGCGAGATCAAGCCAGCCAGCGCTGCGGCTGCCATTGCTCCGCACGCGGTAATCTTCACCGTCTTCGGTCTTTCTTTCACGGGTTTATTCAGCATAATGTTCCTGTGATAACGTTTGTTGAAAATCATCACGGCGCGCCTCTGTACGGCAAACGAACAGCGGAACATCCGATGAGATATTCAAGAGGTCAAGTCAACAACAGAGAATTGTGGAGTAACATTACACAAACTTGGGCAGTCAGATTGCGAGAGTAGGAAAGACAACAGCACAGATTGAAGATGGTACTGGCATGATGGACAATGGCATGGTGTTACGGGATCAAGAAAGTGACAGGACGAGCATAGCATGGCGTCAGAGAATTGATCATAGGGCTTCGAAAGTTTTACTCAAGTTGGTATCTTTTCTCCTTTATACCTTTCCCGTTCCCTATCTTTATGTGATGTTTATTTCAAGGTGACGAGCTCCTCAGCGCTGGTCGGGTGAATAGCCACGCAACTGTCAAAATCCTTTTTAGTCGCACCCATTTTGACAGCAACACCGAAACCCTGCAACATCTCTCCACTGCCGAGACCAGCAATGTGCAGACCAACAACCTTCTCCTCCGGGCCAGCAACGACCAACTTGTAAGCCGTAGGGCCCTTCTCCTCGGGCTCCATCATGGCGTAGTACATGGCAGTAAAGTTGGTCTTGTACACCTTGATGTTTTCCTTGCCATACTTCTCAATTGCCTGCGGCTCCGTCAAACCAATGCTGCCGACCTCAGGGTGCGCGAAGACGACGGAGGGAATGTTGGAGTAATCGAGGTGAGCGTTGGCATACTGCTCAGGTCCGAACAAACGCTCCGCCAACCGACGCCCGGCCGCAATAGCCACGGGAGTCAGCTCGACCTGGCCCGTAACGTCGCCAAGGGCGTAAATGTTGTCAACGTTCGTGTTTTGGAACTTGTCGACGAGGATGTAACCCTTCTCGCTCAGCTTCAGCCCGACCTCCTCGAGCCCGATACCCTTTGTCGCGGGCGTGCGGCCAATGGCCCAGATGAGGTGGTCGAAGCCGCTCTCTGCCGTCTCCTTGCCTTCGGCGTCCTTGTAGGTGATGGTCAGCTTGCCCTGGGCGTCCTTCTCGACCTTTGTCGGCTGGCAGCGCTTGTGCAGGTTGACACCGAGACGCTCGTACTCCTTGGTGACGGTCTCCTGGATCATGGGGTCGAAGTTGCGCAGGAAGGTGTCGTGGCGGATGAAGAGGTGCGTCTCTGTGCCGAGGGCGTTGAACATGCCGGCGAACTCGACGGCGATGTAGCCGGCGCCGACGAGGGCGACCTTCTTGGGCTGGACCTCGATGTCGAAGAAGCCGTCCGAGTTGGTGCCGAGCTCGGCGCCGGGGATCTCGGGCGGGATCGTCGGGTTGCCGCCGACGGCGACGAGGATCTTCTTGGCCTTGACGATGGCCTTTGTGCCGTCGTCGAGCGTGACCTCCGCCTCGTTGCGGCCCGTCAGGCGCGCCCAGCCGTGGAGGTACTCGACCTTGTCGTTCTTGAGGTTGCGCTCGTAGATGCCGTTCAGGCGCTTGATGTAGGCGTCGCGCTTGTGCTTGAAGGTCGTCCAGTCGAAGGGCGCCGACTCGGAGACGGAGAAGCCGTACGACTTTGCATGGTGGATCGTCTCGGCGATAGCGGCGGCGTTGAAGGTTACTTTCTTAGGAACGCAGCTGGGAAGGGCCATGGCCCGTGTTAGTCACGGCGAATTTAAAAGGGCTTGCTGGAGAGAAGCAAACGAGGGAGAACAAAAAAAAACTCACCCCACGTTCACGCAGGTGCCTCCCAACCTCGAACCCTCGACGATCAGAGCCTTTGCGCCAAACTGTCCGCTGGCCTTGCGCGCCGAAGCCAAACCACCGCTGCCACCGCCGATGACGAGGAAGTCGGTCTCCTTGGTAATGGGGGCCATGATGCGGGCTGTGGAGGACAAGTGCCTCTGTATGGATGCGATTCTCGTGGAGGCTGCCGTGGCTGCTGCGCGGGATGTGCGGTAGAGGGCTTGCATGGGGAAGCTCTTCAGATCGCGGGGTGGGGGGAGGGGTTAAATGGGTGATCCTTAGTATTTTGGCTTATATACGTATGGGATCGGATGGTGGGGCTAAATGGGTGACGTCTTATATGATTGCGGCTTGCGCGACCTGACAAATGCAGCAACACGACGAAGGAAGAGCTGGAGTGGCTAAGGTAAGGTAAGGTGAAGTAGCTTGCTTAGCTGATGTAAGCTTTTCTGCGCCGGTCCGTGGAGTGGTGGATCGCAGCTAGGTCATATCGGTCTCGATGCCATTCGCGAATCGAACCTCGTCAATGCCATGATGGGTAACCATGTACCAACATGCTGAGGTACCTTGACTGAAGCAGGGCAAGTGGCTCTGTGCACTGGGGATGGCGCGCCCAATGAGATTATCCGTTGCCAATCGCAACAAAAAGGGGCATTCGCTAAAGAAAGCCCGTGGAATTGGTGACAAGTGAGCGCTGCACAGAGAAAGACAACCGCCGGTTGGTGGCCATTGGGGTTGAAGACAGGGTCCGAGGCACGCGGGCGGTGTCGCTGGTGCGGGCGGGAATAGAAGTGGGTGACTTCAACGGATATTGATTGACACGGCGCACAAAACTGACAAATCTGTCTGGAATTGGACGTAAGGAGCCAGGCGGGTGAGACGATTAACCGCATGTTAAGTTTACCGACCCCTGTATATCATGGCCACCACAGCTACAGCTTTAGGCAATCCTGCCCACCGTAGCTGAAGCAAATACGTCCTTGACCGACTAGATGTCTCTTCCCTCACACGCTCGGCCTCGCGCCATGTGGATCTTCGGTTACTCTCCGTCAACAGACCAAAAATAACATGCAACACCGAGCATTCGCTGGTCGTCTCCGACCCAGCTACTACTTCGGCCCTCACTGGTTTATCGAAGGGAGAGCGGACGGGATCCCGAGTTCTCCAGTGGGTGTGGTCGCATGTGTTCTATCCAGGCTTCTGGTGACTTGATAGACCTCTGAGAGCCCGGCAACGCCATGTCATGTCTACAAACAAAAACATCTTCCTTCACTGGGACTATCAGGGGCTACGGGCTGTGCTATGAACTTCTATTTGTTCGTTATATGGCCGAGTGGCAGCATCTAAAGTACAATCGAGCGACAGTTGATGTTGAACGGGACACATGAACTCGAAGCGGTAGTTCCTCTTGGAACCCCGCCATCCATGTCCAGTATGCATGGAACTGGCATCAGCTTTGCTGCGTAGTTAGAACATTACAGGCATTCCTTGAACCTGAGTCCAGCCAGGAATTTCCCTCTGAAGGAGTGTACGGTTTCCATCCGTAAGTGAATATGACCATGACGCCATGCTATGCGTGGGTGAAGAATGAATGAGTCGACAAAAATGTGCATTGGTCATCGAGACCAGTAGGAAAAGAGAAGTAGAACACACCGGACCTACTTCGAGGCATATTTTTTGCCCAAAAATGTGCGTCGAATCCAAGGGCTCGCTTTGCGCTTCGACTAGAAGGCAACTTTGCTCCCGTTGAGTCGTAGAGGCACCGGACCGGGGCCGAAGCCGTTCGGGCTGATGACCGACGACGGAGTCATGGCTCCTCCGTCTGAAGAAAGGGATGACATTGAAGACATGGTGAAACTAGCGGCCGAGCTATTCGTCATTGTCCCTGTTCTCGACATCGAAAGACCCCCCATGGAAATGAGAGCATCTGCTCTCTCGAAGACGCCGCCGTTGAAAGCGCCCGCGAATGAAGCGCTCTGGGGAGTGGAAGGAACAGTGGCCTGAACCGCCGGGCCCAGAGCAGCACTTTGAGGGGTCATCGGGAGCTGCATGGGCGGCATTGCCGGTCCATTGTTAGGGCTGAAGACGTTTGGACCGGACGGCCGCAGCAGATAATTCCAGGGTGACTGCAGGATTGTGTCCTTCGCTTCCTTCATGGCCTGCTGAATGGGACGCAACCTGACCCTAGTATCGGGAGGGAGGTTGACTTCGTTGAATGCGAAGCGAATCTTGTTGCCAAACTCGTACCAGGAGTCGATGAAGTTATTGATCAAACCCCTGAAGGCCGGCTGGCTCATGAGACCGGGCTCCTTGAGCTTTATGTGAGAGAGACGACTTCTAAGCATCTCAGTCTGCTGAATGGCTGTGCCGCACTTGTTGATGAGGGCCTTCCAACATCTCATCTCATCATCTGAGGCGCGACGACCCATGGCCTTTTTCGCCAGAACAGACATGTGATTCTGGAACATGGGCAATGTCCTCATGACAAGCTCCGAAGATCGCTGAAGAGAGAGGAAGATCTTCTCGAAATATCTATCCTCCTCCGTAAAGTCGGATATACCGCGACCACCAGACGAGGCCGAAACAAAAGACTCCCCTGAGCGGGGCGTAGCTGATGTTAAAGCCGCGGTGCGGGTAGCTACGGCTCCGTTCATGTAATTGATCGGGACGTCTGTCGCAACTCTGAGATTGCTCGGGTTGTGAAGAATTGGTCCTGGTCGAGGGCGTTGAGAAAGTCCTAGTCGTTCCGCAGTAGGAGTGATAGAGTTCTCGCGGGAATGCGGCTTGACCGTATCCCCCATGGCCGTACCGCGAGGAACCGGCTTTCCTATGCCAGCTTCAGGGGATAAGGACGCAAGAGTGCACCTGATCTCCATGATGCTGTTGTAGATGAGCATCAGAAGGGTGCGAATATACCGCGGATCTCCGTTGTCGATGAAAGAGTCAATGTTGCCGGCAAGGAGTGTGCAAACATGCGTGTAAGCACTGACCAGTGTCTGGCAGGCCCGTTGGACGCTCTCGTTTTCGCCGCCAGCCATCTCGTCACCGCCTACCGCGGGATCGTGCTTTTGAATCTCCTGCTCCAGTTCCTCAACGTGTGAATTCGTGTTATAGAAGACGATCTCGAGGCTAGATCTCTTAGAAGAACCGTCGCTCGTCAGGCTCATGAGCATCTGGATCATGGGGTGAATCTGGAACACGGCGTAGAGGATACCCTTAGCAGCCTCCAGGATCGGATCGTATACTTTGGATTCGCGTCTTCGCTCGGGGAGGACAGAGAGTCGTCGGACGTAGATCGGGCGTTGGAGGAACGAGTCAGCCGGGCTGTTGGGACTCTTGACGGACAAGCTAGCCGGCGGGGGCTGCATAGCTGAACCGTGGCTCAGGCCTCTGTAGTGACTAAAGCGGTTGTTGACCTGAGTTTCGTCTAAAGTCCCGAGTTGCGAAGCCTTCTGAGATACTACCCCCATTCGTCTGGCGCGAGATTCGGGTCGGTCTCCTCGAGTAGCCTGCAGCAGAGTTTCGGAGTTGCTTCTGAGTCTCTCGTTGACGTTTCCTATAGTCAGAGGCATGACGCCAGGGCGGCGAATGGCTGTGTTTTGCTGAGACAATCCTCGGTAGTGAGACCGGTTTGGAATCGGGGGAGGGCGGATGAGATTTGGAGATCGAATATCTGGCACATCGGTGCCGTTGACCTTGATAGGGAAGCGGCCGCTGACAACACGCTTGATTGGAGGCATTCGAGGTGTTTCCATGCCTTCACTGGATTCTTCACCGGCAGTGTCTAATTCTGCACGGCCATTCATTGTATGTTGTCTTAGAAACCGCTTGATGTGTGCGGTCACAGCCACCTCGGTGACCTCGCTCTCTTTGAGATAGCCTTCATTGGGGGGGCTGCTCGCCTGAACCTGCAGCACCTCTCGAGGAGGAAATGTGATGGGATTACCGTCAAATTTGAGCACCTGCAAGGACACCATATCGGCAAGTTCGACGGGCAGTTCCTCAATGCGGTTCTTTTGAACTGAAAAGACTTTCAAGGATGCAAGTTTGATGATGTCGGGAGGCAACGCGCGGAGCTTGTTCTTGCTAAGATCAAGAATCTCCAGCGACTTTAGATCACAGAGCTGCAAGAGGTCAATTAGACACTACTATACCCAGTATGTGGACATATTTACTAACCGGCAATGGGAACTCTCTGATTTGATTGTTTCTAACGTTCAAGTATCGAAGGGAGGTGCACTCGGAAAAGCGCGTCGGGAAGGAGGAGACCTGGTTGTGCGACAGGGCAAGACTGCGGTCGGGTTAGTCCTAGCCAACGAGGTGTGTGATGGGTATAATAGGAGAACCGACCGTTCCAACTCGTTCTTGATAATATCAACAACCTCATCTGGCAGCTTCTGGATTCCCTTGCGACTCAGATCAATTGTGACGCCCGGTTTCAGCTCGTTGCTGACGGCGCTCGCCTCGGCGGCTTGCGACTCGTTTTCGTGGAGGGCGCTCTGCATGGCGTCGCGAGCAAGAGCGATGACCTGTGCCGAGGTCATGGGCGCCGAGGCAGTTAGGCCACCGGGGAGATTTCGAAGATCTTTGGGCATCGGCGGGAGGGGAGGCGGAGGAGGGATGTTGCCGAGGGCGGCATCTTTCTGAAGTTGACGGCGGCCCTGGGCAGGATTCTCTGGCAAACCGCGAGCTATGCCCATTGCCGCAGGGCCCAGAGAACCCAAGGGCCGTTCTGAGCGATCGGGTCGCTCGACCATGATGGTGTGGCTTCGGATCGACGAAGGAAAGTTGAAGAGGAAGAGGAAATAAAAAGGGTGATGCTCTGTTGTCGTCGCAGACAGGAAGGGTTTGAGTCGAATGCAGCGTTTCAGGGTTCCCTCTGGTTATTCGATGGTCGGCCGAGGGTTGGTCAGGTCTCTCAAACAAGAGGAAGACGGAAGACGGAAGCCGGGAGTTTAAGCCAATGGACTTTCGGAACGGGACAGGCTGAGATGCAAGGCGGGCGAGATCATTATGGAGAATCGGACATGCGATGGAGAAGGTGTATGGGTGCGTAAACCGGGCGGATGGTGTCGTTGCCGCTGACTGAGGAGAATTGGAATGGGGAAAGATGGGATCGAGTGTTGTGGAAGAAGACGAAAAAGAAGCGAAGATGAGCCAGCAACGGAAGCGAAGCGAAGAGGCGGCTGGAAGGAGACAGGCAGTTGGTTCGTCACACCTCACTGAACAGGCCAGGCAGGCGGGAGAATCGATGCAGATGCAGATAGACGCAGGTCCGTTCGGCGTTGTATTGTGTTGTGTTGTGTTGTTGTTGTTGTCTTGCCTTATCCTTCCTTCTGTGCAGTTTGCTAAAGTGATGTTTCCCGCATACAGCCTTCCTGGGAGGCAGGACCGACCCTAGGGGAACAGAATGGTGGAGATGTTGTCAGGTTGGTGGTACTATGAAACTGACATCTTCCAGTCGGAGCTTCTCTTGGGTAGTGGATTGGGCACTTGGGAAGAAGGGATGAGGATTGTCTGGTGGTGGCCGTCCGCAACGCGGAGTTCTACGCCCACGCCCCCTGCAAGTTGCGAGCCGCACGCCTCCACTTTCAATGGGCTGCCAGCAGCTGGGTTGGGAAGGCAAGAAGGGGCCCACCGAGGTACCTGCCCCCAGGTTGTCTTCAGAGGCCTGGCTGGATCTTGGGCAGCGGCTGACCAGCCGATCAAGGCAGGCAGAAAAGGGGCAGGCGTGAACTGGTGGGCACGAGACGGGACTTCTTTCCAATTCTGGCGCCCGGCTTGCTGAAGACTCATGGATAGGTGTCTGATGAGTACCTCGTAGCAGCAAGCAACCTGGACTGTTACCATCAAAGTGATTCTTCTAAGGCCACCTCGTTCAAGGCCACTGAGGACCTTCCACAAAATACCAACATCAACCAGTGACGCGAGACCCAGGGAGGGGGCACTATTTTTTTTTTGGTTACGGAGGACCCTTTTTGGGGGTTGAATTGGCGCACAGACTGCTGGCAACTACAGACTCCAGCGGCATGTGCTTGGAGGTTGGCGGCCAATCAGGGCGCCTAAGAATTCTTATAACACGCTTGGACACGCGACTGGATGGACGGACTGTCTGGGACTGGATGCCGGCTGCTAAACAGCCGCCAGAGGTAGACCAGTGGGAGGGAAGCAACAAATGGAAAGGGAAGCAACGAAGGCGAAGGGAAGGAAGTTCAACTAAAAAATGAATAAATGAAAACGAAAAAAAGGGGTGTGGGTGGTTCTTGCCAAGTGAAGGGGGCGTCGGTCCAGCACCATGGCTAAAACGCCTCTCTAGCGCCGCCGCAAAAATGCAAGGCACCTCGACACCTAGTGCCTCTCGTGGCATCAGCTTAGCAGCAGCAGAGGCATTCCGTTCTGGTGTCCATCTTTGAATCCCGGTCAACATCTAGGCCTCGTCCATGTTGCAGATGAAAGCCTCGAGCGAACTTCTTCTCTCCTCGGCAGTGGACGTCTCGATGACGAAATATCTAGCACAAGCAGGACTCATGACGGCACTTATTGGTTTGGAATAAGGCCTGATGTGGCTACACCACCAATCAGCTACACTTGGGCCACACACCACCTCGAATGGAAGACAAAGAAAAGAAGCCCTGGACCACACGGTCCTCTGCGAACTGGTCTGCAGCTGGTGTTGGCTTTGGTGTTGACAGACAGCCTTCGTGTAAACTACCTCAAGCTACCTTGGAGAAGGGAGGGTACTTCGATTTGGCTGAGCAGCTGCTATGTTACCTGGTGACCCGGGTATCAAAATCAATGGCCGCTACTCAAATGCCCTGTAGTTTCAGGAATTGAATGCTGCAGAGTCCTAAGAGAGCTAACTTTAACTTATATAATCTATACTAAAATACTCCTCAAAAAGCTGGTTTATGTCTCGAGTATTATATTACTTTTATTATAGTTGACTTAATTGAGAAGCTACTTTTGATTGATGCTGGAAAGGTATTTGGGAAAGACTGCCATTCTGTTTGATACCCGAGTGGTCACTTACCCGCCCTGCCGTGTCTCGCCTTAACTACTTTGCTCCATACTCGTTCATCCTCGAACACACTTGGCACTTTACGTGGTCGCCATCTCTCAATCGAAACAATTATATGCAAATAGGAGACAAGTACAATAGATCAAACAGAACATTACCGGGGCCTGGCCCCCGAGTCTGGATGTCGAATAGCCTGGTTCAGAGGCCAGCAGAGGCGAGAAACAGGAACAAAGACACGGTGCGCCATATCGGGAACACGGGTTTGAAAAAGGCACACAGATCTGCCACGCTAAAAAATTTGCACGTTTGCTGCGTAGCAATATCTGTCTTTCTGTTTCCATGTTGTTTCCCTGCCTTTTCGCAGTTGAGTTTCTTCTACCTCGGCTGACCTTGCTTTCCCGGCTTCGTTGTCGCGACTCTCTGTCTTCTGCGGTTCTCTCCACCCACACAGAACTGGGTTCCGCTGAGATGAACTCGAAAGGAGAGGCGCAGTAGGCTAGCAAAACCTCAATGGAAACGAACACATCCAGTTCAATGTAAGGGCGTTACAGAGTATGGATAGTTCGCATCAGTCATGACACCCAGAGATGATGACGGGTTGTGAAAGGAAGGGTCAAGTACATCAACACCGGTAACTTCCGCCCACCAATGCATCTGCAATGCATCGGCCGCCTTCCTTGAGCGTACCCGTTGGAGTTGGCGATGTCGATGCCGGGAAACATGTCGATTGGGTGGACAACGCTTTTGCAGCAAGTCAAGTTGGCCCTCTGTGATCTAGGGGCCGTGTCCCGGTGGCCTGTCAGACGTTCTGTCCGTGATCTCGCGTGCCTTACACCTTTCCAGGAATGCCAGTGCCAGTGCCAGTGCCAGTGCTTCTAACACCGCTCTCTGGTGAGTCGTGTCCTATTTTTGACCTTGAGTTCGCTGGCTGCCACTTCCGCCCTTCGTTTGTGTTCCAGCTCTGTCCGATCTACCTACCTAGACAAATGGGAAAAATCACACAGACACGGCCTGAATCACCGCCTCGGACTCTCGTGCTGTGGGCAGGCTTGGGCTTGTTGTTCATCGTAAACTCTGTGCATCGCGTTGTGAGCCTGGATCAGAACATGAACTAGCCCCGATTACTGAGGTCTAGCCCAAGGAGAATGAGGCATGGTATCCTAAGGTACAAGGGGGCTCGTAGGGCGTGCCGCAGGCGAAGCGAAGATACAGAAGCAGCGCGTCCCAGTCCGTGATGCTGCCGCTGCTTGCCCGTTGCGGCCGCTGCCACAGCTACATGCCATGCCCGCTGTAATGTTGACTTGACACTGCAGTTGCCGCTACTGTGCCTCCCACTTCCCCGGCTTGCCTTGCCTTGCACGCGTTGGACTTGCCTTGATTTTGCGCGCTTCATGATCAAGTTGCTCTGTTTCCAGTGTAGCTGGAGTGTCCCAGTCGTGCAGGAAGGGGTGGCCCCGGAATGGACACTTTGACAGCGTTCCATTGCCTGCAAAGCTCACCAGAACAGGAAATGGCCGAGAAGGACTGGAGAATAACTCGTTTCTCTTTTTACCTACCTTATCTCTTCTCCTCCCCCCCCCCCCCCAAAAACTTCTCTTTCCCCTTCTTACCGTAGGTACCTCCTTGCCGTCGCTATTACATGCACCTGCCCCTCCAAAGCTCAGGGTCCACGTCATTCATCACCAACAGAGTAAAGTCAGCGGCCATCCTGAGGCTTCCGGGTCACTCCATGACTTTTCCATGAACCCGGTTCGCGTCTCCATACATTTTCCATTCTGCCTGGATCCTCAAAAAGCTGCCCAGCCATACTAGCCCCGATTGATTGGAACCTCGCGATTGCTTGTGCGACACGCGTCCACTCTCTTTACTGACTGGGGACTTTTCCCCAGCTTTTCGACGTCGTCCAAGTTGATCGCAGCTTCCTGGGTCTGAGAGCCTCGGGCACGCCGGCCTACAACGACTTCAAGGCCACAAACGGACCACCTCCGGGGCCGAGCTCAGTCATGAGCACCTTCCGAATCCCCTCTAGTCTAGCGTAGAATTATGCCAGTGAGCCCTGCACGACGACTCTGACCACGAAGCCCTTTAGAGCTCGGCAAACATCGACAGATCGGGACTGGGAAGTGTTCGGTCACGAAGTCTTCATCAATTGCAGACACCCTTTATCATGCCTCCCCTATCGCGCTCGAACTCATGCGTCGATATTGATTTTACTCTCAGACGTCAATTCAAGAAAACATCATTCAGGTGAGATATTCAAGGCTGGCTATGCCTGTCTGCACTTACGAATTACCCACGCCGTCCATCTCAAGACTGCATTACGGTGTGCTGACAACCCTCTTTAGGCCTCAACAGCGGGAAATCATCGCTGCAGCTCTCGACGGCAAGGATGTCTTCGTCCAGGCTGCAACGTCCTTTGGCAAGAGTCTCTGCTTCCAACTCCCTGCCTGCATTGACCACGGCAGTAAGCACCCGAAACTACCCCAAGCTCGTTCCCACGCAGTCGTCGTAAACTAACATGATTTTGCTGCGGCAGTCACTATTGTCGTTTCGCCACTGCTGAGTCTCATGGTAAGGGATTGCCCATGTAGCCTTAGTCAAGCGCGACAACTGACAGCTCCATCAGATCAACCAGGTCGAAGCCCTGCGATCGGCGGGCATCGACGCCAGCTCCCTGAACAGTAACACGCCGCTCCATGAGAGAGACCGCATCAATCAGGATTTGGCTAGTGGACACCCGCGCATCAGACTGCTCTATGTTACCCCTGAACTGTGCTCTGGCGACTCGTTCAGGAGGCGCATCAAGTTGGTCCATGAGCAATGCGAGCTGGCCCGCATAGCCGTCGACGAGGCGCACTGCATATCGGAATGGGGCCACGATTTCCGCAAAGACTTTAAGCGTTTGTCATGGTTTCGAGATACATTCCCAAGCGTGCCTATCATGTGTTTGACAGCCACGGCGAACCCAGTGGTTCGCGAAGACTTACTCAAGACCCTCGGCCTCTTAGAGGAGCCCGGCAGACTTCAAAGCTTTGTCATGTCTGCGCACCGGCCCAATCTCCATATTGCCATCAAGTACACCAAGGATCAGGACGACGACCGTCTCTCCGATTTTCTTGCGTGGATACGAAGCGTGTACGACAGGAGGAAAGCGGAGCCGCGCAAATCAGAGCTTGAAGCTGCTGGTGAGCGGGTCGACAACGTCTCTGGTATCATATACACCATTTCTCGAGACGAATGTGAGTCGCTCGCGGCACAGCTGAGGGATGAAGGTGTGGGTGCAAGACCTTTTCACGCGAAGCTTACCAAAGAAACCAAAGAACAGACGTTGGCCCGCTGGGTGAACAACGAACCCGGGTACGATGTCATCGTGGCCACTACGGCCTTTGGTATGGGCATTGACAAAAACGACGTCCGGTTTGTAGTCCATTGGCGGCTGCCGAAGTCCTTCGAAGGATACTACCAAGAAGCAGGGCGCGCCGGGCGAGACGGCAACGCGAGCTTCTGTTTCCTCTACTACAGTCGTGAAGATCTACAGCGCGTTCAGGGCATGATTAGAAAGGGTAACCGCGATGGATCGAACTGGGAGGCGCAAATGAAGAGCCTGCAAAAACTCGCGCTCTACTGCGAGGATACGACTTGTTGCCGGCATGCCCAGATATGCAGATACTTTGGTGAGAGTGAAACACCCAAATGCGATTTTGCCTGTGACTGGCACAAGGACGCCTCGGGTCTTCAGAGGCGGATGATGCGCGGACTGGCGGATGAGGAATGGGTCAGCACGCAAGCTGAATACGGCCGATATGACGATTATTATGACGACTGAAAGAAGTGCGAAACCGGACGATTAAAGAGCCATTGGATACCCCGGAAAGGCTGGCTGGTGTTTAGTAGAGAATTGCAAAATTGCAAGGAGAAAAGTTACACAGATACTAGCTTTGTGGTTTAGCCACCAGAAAGTTGTACGTTTCAGTGGGTCAGTCGATCGTTTACAAGATCGTGTCGTGTGTTCTTCCAAGTTCGACTAGGAGTGCAGCTCGCAGTTGCAAACCATTAGGGATGCGTCGACTCAGAATGTGTAGCGCAGGTGTTCAACGAACAAACACAGCACTATCACGTCAATATTCTAAAGTTGCATGCATGTTGGAGTGTTTCCATCAGATCGTCTGTTCGCGGTCCATGCAGACCATTGGTTTCATTCAATTTAATATACAGGGCACTACAGCCCTCGATATTTTCCTCGCAAGCGAAGGAAGAGTGCCTCAATAGTTCCTGCACCACCAATGCTATCAACCAAAAATCTTCTGCGAATCGAGATAATCAGACGCGGTAAACGGCACGCCGAGTTATCTCAGGATGTAATACGCCGATGACAGGTGGAAATGGAAGTTGGGACACGCGTACTGCACCGCGTAGCTTTACCCCGTGAACTTGAAGTCGCCCGTCTTGGACTCGAGTATCACCTCGGCGTCCTCCCTGCCGTTGACGGCTTCGGGCGGGATCGCCTCGAGGATTCCGACGGTGCGGCCGATGTGCGACTGCAGCTGCGGGAGGGTGGTCTCGTTGTCCTCGAAGAAGGTCCTCGCGGTGCGCCAGGCGCGTGGAGATGAATTCGGCCGCGTTGCATCAGGATTGGAGCTGGGCGGACAGGCGCGTAGTAGTTGGGATGAGGAGGGAGACAATAAAGAGGAGGAAACGAAGAGGGGAAGGGTGGTGCCTGCGCATGTCCTCGATGAGGCTGAAATATATCATCTCTTCTACCTTTGTATGCGCAGTGTTGTTCGGCTTTTGTGAGGATCAGCCTGAGGTTGCCGAGGTATTTAATCATCATCGGGATGCAGGAGTCCTAGAATTGACCATCTTGGCGGTTTGGTAATATGTTTGCTAGTATGATCTTGAGCAGAAAGAATTGGAGGATTATATGTCATTAGTCGTGAGAAGTTTGTGAGTTTTAGAATGAAGAAAAGGGCTGGATATCAGTGGAAAAGTCTCTCTGTTTATCTACCATCTTCCTCACAGGAAAAAAAGTTCTAAAGTGAGACAGACGTCTGTTCAAGATAGCCAAGCTTTTTGGGTGTCGTATGACTGGATCTACTCTATCTTGGTGCTGCTTATTGATCCAGATTCAAGAACGCACCAACAGTACGCCATTCATTCTGCGGGTACCGGCATTAATTGTCGTGGGCAGTAGGATCAAGTGCTGACGTGAGAGAAATAGTATTTTGCAAATCAAATGGAGTTACGAAGCCAGAAGAAGCCGCTGCACTCTATAGACAGACGAATCGTGACAATGGCCCTAACAACGCCGGGCGAAGGAACACCGACATCAAATCAGGGACCGGTCGGCGAGCCCCGCTATACCCCGCCACAAGCGGGATCCTTCCATGCGGGGACCTTAGCTCTGCTCTAACGACGCGCTGTGATTCGTCACCTCAAGTTACCCGATCTGGGTAGGACTACTCTGTTAGACCCAGGTGGACCGTCGCTTCTCACTCCTCCAAACCTCTAGCCACCGCATGTCTCTTGTTTCGCTGACGGGGCCTTCGACAAACCACCCACGGCCGACAGCGTTTCGGGAGTGCGAGAGTAAGACACACAAAGTATTACATATAAGCGCGCACGTGTCAAACCATGTTCTCCCCTTCCGCGTCCTCCTCGGCGAGGAACACGGCGCAAACACAGACGGCGGCTGCGGCTCCGCCGTCGTCCGCTTCCACCACAAGCACATCTCAGCAACCGAGCATCTCGAGCGCGGCGCGGCCGCAGCACTCACCGTCGCCCGCGACCTCCGTCTCGGCGCCGGGACAGGGGCTGCTCCCTGTCCCGGTCCCGGCCCCGCAGCAACAGCAACAGCAACAGCAACCGCTCCATCAGACTCTCCCGTCCGAGGACCAGCAGAGACACATCGCGGAAGCGCGTTCGGCGGTGGTGGCCTCGATTGGGAACATGCTGGACGGGGAGCTGCAGAGCCGGGCGCGGATGCTGCACTCGAACGCGGCGGCGCTAGACAAGCAGGAAAAGGACGTCGTCAAGGCGACGGACGCGCTGCGCAAGGAGAACGACAAGCTTGCCAAGTTCACGACGGACGCGGCGCGGCGGGTCAAGGAGCTGGGCAACGTGCAGAACTGGGCCGAGGTGCTGGAGAGGGATTTCTTGGTGCTGGAGGAGACTTTCCGGCTTGTCAGGGAGGGCAGCAGCTGCGAGAGTTGCGGGAGCGGGAGTTGGAGTGGGAGCGGGAGCTGGAGCGGCAGCGAGGCTGGCGACGGAGACGGGGATGGGGATGTGAGGATGGGGAACGGAGAGGCTGATGGGAAGGGGAAGGGGAAGCAGGTTGCAGGGGCGATGGAGTTGGATGGGAGCCATGAGAATTGCTCGGAGGCTAGTCGGAGTGTGACGGAAGCTGGGTCGAGTAATGGTACGGAGGGGCGGACCAAGGGGTCTGAGACGACTTCTATTACAACGTTGTGATTTCGTGGGACACGGGATATGATACCATACTTTACGTTTACGACGGGACGAATTGCTATGACTTGGAAAGCAAAGGCACGCAGCGATAACGGATATGCACCTTGGCTTTTAATTACCTCTCTTCTATATATCTCTATACGGATTAGTTCACGATAATTCCTTGACAGTCTGAAAACTCGTTACCGTCGCAAGAACACTCCTTTTTGCCTTCCCCCCCCCCAATTCGTTTCCATGAATCAAAGGCAGCGCTCAGAAGATGCCCGGCAGCAAGACGAAGTTCTTCTTCTTGTACGTGTCGGGGAACTCCTTGCGATACGCGCGCTCCTTGCCCTTGGCCCACTGCGACATCTGAATGGCGCCAATGACGATGAAGAGCAGGACGGCCCAGCTGCGGCTGGCAATGACGACGCCGATCCAGGAGATGATCTCAAACATGTAGTTGGGGCAGGTGACGAGAGAAAAGCCGTAGCCGCGGGGGATCTGGCGCTCGGTGCCGCCGCGGGAGCGAAGGCCGGCGAGGTTGAGGTGGACGAGGGCGTTGGAGGCCTCGCCGAAGAGGAAGACGATGGTGCCGAGGACGTCGACGGCGTCGTTGCGGGCGAGGGCCGTCGGGGAGGAGGGCGAGTAGACATGCCAGGCGCACAGGGCGCCGGAGAAGGCCCAGTAGAAGAAGGAGTTCTTGAAAATGTTGCGCATGGGCATGGTGTTGGCGGAGAACTTGTGGACGAAAAGGGTCTCGTACTCGCGCTTCATGAAGTGGCCGAGGAACATTGCGAAGACGAGCAGCTGGGTCGGGGAGAGGGGCTTGTTGGCGTTGGAGTAGATGTAAGGGCGGAAGGCGACAACGAGACCGTGGATCAGGAGCGGGCCGAGGTATTCGATCACGAAGACAGTGCTCCATGCCATCTGGGGGCCTGTGACGTCGAACTGATTAGTCTTGAGGCGTGATTAGTGGTTTGGAAGGAGGGGGGGCTTCTAGCATACCGAGATCCTTGACCAGAACTTGACCAGCCGACATGACGGCCTGCTCCGAGGCGATCTGGGCCTTGCGGTTCTTGAGGGTCTTTTGTGTGGAGGGGTCGAAGAGGCCGACGCGGTTGAAGTCGCCCAGGCCTGTCTGGCGGGCGATGATCTTCTTGACATCCTCGACGGTGGTTTCCGGGGAGACCTCAATTGACTCGGGGAGCTTCGTGATGGGCTTCTTGGGAGCTGTTCCGGGCGTGTTAATAATATTTAAGAGCAAGGGGGGCTTTCTTCCTTCTGCAGAGTCTCATCGTAGGTAAGTGAGAAACTTGCTTACAGCGATTGCTCAACTTGAGCGTTATTTTGGTGGCCATTTTCGGTTCAATGTTGCCCAGCTGACTTAGAGTGCGGTGTGTGTTCTCGAGCTGGGGGGTAGGGCGCTCTGGAAATATTTAGGTTTCGAGCGATTGTTGAGAAGCTACTGCACGGTCGTTGACCTGTAGGTAGACACCTCGGTATGTGTGGGGCTAACACTTTGACATTGTGTCGGTGCGTTTAGTTGCATAATTTCCGTAAAGTGCATTTTCTGGTCTTGGCTGGGGTCTATTTTCAACATCAACTCATTCAATGCCCATCTCTCCTTTGATCCTACTTGGAGGCGGTGTGCTATCACGGCCGTAAAAAATCTATGAGCAAATCTTCGAATTATGATGGCTCGGGTTCTTCCAGCGAATCAGGTCCAGGCACTGTCGCACGTCAGCTAGGAGAAGAGCCGCATGCGTGGGATTCGACAGCTTTAATTGGACTGCAACTGAGATTGAGCCGCTTTCTGACATATATCAAGGTATTAATTCAGGATTTCAAAGCCGTATCTGATGTGTTCTTGGTCGCGGAAAAACAAAGCCGAGATCCGAGGATTTATCGATGCGCTCTGTTATCTACAAGACTTACGACAATGTATTTAAGAATTCTTGACTTTGGGCCCTGAAGACAGGCATCTGAGAAACAAGTTGGGCCCGAAGAAAGTAAGCCAGTTTCTTGTGTTCGAATGACTGAGGTGTGATTGAAGAGTGCTGGTGAAGCATGAGTCTTATCGACCACGATAGCAGCAGGCGTATATGCAGATTCGTATGATATGGGCGTGGCAATGACAAAGCTTCGAAGGACGCTACGTTTCGTTAGCAGCGAATCGAAGACTTAAATTTGATACGATTCGAGAGTCTCAAGCAGCATTGTGTGGCAACGAGCATTACATGGCAACAACATCAAAATCATAAGGACTGGATTAGCTCGCTTTGACATCGGCATGAACATACCCAAGCCATCCTGGATAAGGAATTTCAATCTGCAGACTTGGCTGTAGACAATTGCACTTTCAATTAGTTCGTGGATAGACATTTCTTTTCTTAGCCTTGACCAGGATGAGACCTGTTTACTCCGACTGGGTTGGTCGGACCGGAGTAGAAACCCGACATTCATTCATTCTCTCCAAGCTAGAAGCGGCGCTCGAATCGCGAACAAATACGATGTTTTTGAGGGAAGGCAATCACTTGCTCGGAATGATACGTACCAATCCCTGAGTTCTTGCCTCGGTATTCTTAATGACCTTCCAGGAACCCTTGTGCCCATGCCGAGAACATCAATTCCAGAACGACGAAGTTTTTCGAGGATATTTCCACCATAACTCCGCAGGCATTTGTGCATACTTGCTGCGACCCATGAATCCTCGAACAGCCATTCTGTTCATTCATTGCCAGACAGGCGCATGCCCTCTTCTCGTATTTTCACGAAATTTTTGCTGTGTTCCAAATCGCGTTTGTCACAAAACTAACAAGTTCATTCTGTGGCGGTTCGTGATGATTCTGTGCCTAACACAGCTCCTTTGTACCATGTACTCGAGGTGTTCGTTCGACCTATTCTCACCGAGTCTCACCGAGTGTCAGTCTCCATATGTCGCCTTACTATAGGCTAAGAACAAGATCGCAAAAGGTTGAAGACGCCATGGGAGAGCGGACGCGGACGATGACTCGGTAAGAGATTCAAAGTTCGCCTAGGCCATGGTCCTACGAACAGGAATGACCCGAACTTTCTCCCCTGCAAGTAGGCTATCGCAGATGGCGAACCATTCATCCACTTGAAATATTCCTGCCCCCGTGCGTAGGGGTTGTTCCGCCAGCTACGAGAAAAGATATTTTCTTGTCAGCTACCTAGCAGTTGCTGCCTATCAGGAAAGGCACTTAATTGCTCTGTCTCTCACGCAGTAGAGCAGCGCATCGCAGCAGGAGCAGTACGCCCGACCGCGACCCCGACGCCTACTGCCTACTGCCCTGCCCACACAGGAGGTCTGCCTCCTCACGTGTCTACCCACCTGTTCAGCCAACTTACCAACCACCAACCGCCATCTAACATGCTCGATCTCGCATAGCGATTCATCATCACTCTTCAACTATCATTCTTTTATCAGCGCATCACGGCTTCGTCGGAGATTTTGATATCCTTAATACCCCGAGTGCCGTACCTCCGCTTCTTGCTGGCCGTACAATACAAATCTCGGCAAACATGGCTTGGCAGTATTCCAGCTCATACCCGTCGAACCCATTCATGCCTGGTCCCTCGAGGTCGTCGGCAGGCTTCGAATATATCCCTCATCGCTCTCACCATGAAGGAGCAACGCAACCGTCTGTCGATGTCGCTCCTGGACGGTCACTTCACCAACAAAGTTCCCACGGCGAGTACGGCGTCGCCTATAATGCGCTTGCAACGCGATCTGGCATCAACCGTGACCAACCCGACCTAGAATCTCAGTCCAGCCGCCGCACATCAAGCGAGACTCGATATTCGCAGTCAACATCGCCTTCCAACTTCGATGGCAATGTTGAGCCCGAAATATTCGTCCGCCTGCCCCCGACGATATCCCGCCAACCACCACCCCCTAACGCACCGAAAGGTCCCGCAGCTGAGCGAGGAGGCCGCCAGCTATCGCGTCATCCTGGCACTCGACAGAGTAATCCTCCGCCTGACCCTCCGCCTAGCCCTCCGCCTAATGCCCCAAAAGCTCCTGCTGCTCTCCGTAAGCAGATAGCGACTTTGACGAACAGAAGCGGCCATCAACAGTCGAAGTCCGCTACCAACGGTCAATTCTCGAGCTCCAAGACGTGGATAAGCCCAGAAGCGGAACTGAGGGCAAAGTTTGGCAAGTTTAAGAAAGAATTGCAAGTCATGGGCTGCCGCGAGTCGGCTATTTTTCCATTGAGTTTCGACGACTTCAAGAACGACCTTGAATTGTGCAAAGTCCGCAGGCGTGAGATGCGTAGCCGCCTGCAGCAAGCACGAGAGGTGCAAGTCCATGGAGAGGAAGAGACAGGCCCTAGCATGAGATTCATGTCAGGACTGTTCGACCGCTCCTTTGTGAATATATGGTGTGCTGCCGGTGAGGACATTGAATGGCCAACGAGAATGGAGTATAGGAGATTTGGCAGCAAGAATAGGGCGTTGCCTCGGCCGCAGAGGCAGAGAGACAACCAAGAGGGGGACTGTACGAGCGAATGGAACCACGTGGCCAGTTACTTCCACCATGCCACCTACCATGGCGTTGCAAGAGAGGGGCCTCTGCAAATGACAATTTACGACGCGGACGACGACGCAGCTGATGAGGCAGACGATGCTGCAAATAGCTTCGACGACTTCCGCCGGTGCCGAGCACTCGTCAAAGAGCTACTTGAATCATGAGATGGGACAAGTGCCAGCATTCCGGCCGATGTGGGAGAATTGTAAGGGAAAGAAATCAACCCTGGAAGAGGAGCATCGAGACCATACCTGTTTGGATGAACTAGCGTTCTGAGCCTCATAAGGGTTCCTTTTGCAAATATGGCTTGGAAATTACAGCGCTTTGATATCCTCCACGGAGGGAAACACTCATTTATATCGAGTTAAGGGACGTTCGACGGAGGTGGCGGTGATCGAAGTCGGGTAGTCAGTCGGATGGCTTGACCGATATCCAATGGTGGAGGTAAATTTCGACCTTTGATGGAGGCAAGAGCGATAATATTTCTAGGCAAACAACATCTTCTTTTGAAAATTAAGCGCGGGCTCCTGGCAATGGATCTGGTTGTATAATGAGTTCTTGCTGTTTTGATACTGTTGTGGTGATATATGTAGGTTGATTCTGAAGAGTTGGCTGGTTTGTGAGGTGGAAGAACGAGGACGCAAAGTTCAGACGAAAAAGAGAACAAGGATCATGTCATAATACGGTTAAGTATCTTGTGTTTAGGGTCATCTGCGATATGGAATACGAATCAAAGTATAGAAAAAGGTTTTTAAAATGCAGACACGTCGAAACGTGCTTGACATGCAAGGTTTTGAACAAAGTCTGATAGTGATTGTGGCTACCGATACATGCAAACCATCATGGGTTGGGTTTGCTGGTTGACTCGACAGGTAATTAATTAGGCAGTTGAGAGCTCAGGAGCTCTCCCCGCATTGTAGCAGCAGAGAAAGACAGGGCCACCTGCTAGCTCAGGAGCTCAAAACCAGTTAAACCAGTCGGCCAGTTCCATTGATTGATTCGAAGATCAATAGCCGAAGTTCAGCCGTTCACGCGTGGGAAGCAGCCGACTGGGGGGGCTCCATCCAAATGCGGTGAGTGGTGGGGCACTTCAGCCTCTCTCATTCTTGTTGCTGTCCTTCCACTTTGGGTTCCAGGTCGAATCTTTCCTCCACACAAATAAACCTCTCCTACTCGCTCTTCAGCAGCCGTCGCCTCCTCACCACCTACCACCGCCCCCCAAACTTCAAATCGACCGTTGCGCAACCTTTCTCGCTTTGCACTTTACTCTATTGCCAAGCAGCGCGTCATTCATCCTTTGATTTTTTTTTCCTTTTATCGTTCCGCAGTCGCAGCTTCGTTGCGTGCTCAACGCGACCCCCCCACAACCGAGATGTCAGAATTCTTAGGGTACGGAGACCTGGCCACCATGGCCCCCGATCCACTCCCAATCGCGCCTTTAAATGCGCGCAATTTGGACAATCTCGCTAACTTTTCCTCCTAGATCTCGCATCTCCCTCATCTCCAAAAGCGATATTCGGTAAGGACTTGGTGGACGTTCAATGTTGCTCCCCAGTACCTTTGCTCATCGCCTCTAGATATGTCGGCGTTCTTCACGAGATCAACTCGGACGAGTCGACCGTGTCGCTCGAGAATGTTCGCTCTTTCGGTACTGAAGACCGGAGGAGTAGACCCGAAGAAAAGATAGCACCTTCCGATCAGGTTTATGACTACATCATTTTCCGCGGCAGCGATGTCAAGGACTTGAGGATCGAGGACCACCCAGGCATCAAGGAGAACAAGCCTCCTGCCATGCCCGAGGATCCTGCTATTGTCAACGTAAGTCAAGCCTCTATCGCACTCCCCCTCCTTGACAACGCCTATATGATGAAGTATTGCGGATGTAAAAATTATCGTCTTGTCGGAAAAGCGCAAAAACGATGTCGAAATTTCCGTTGCCTTCCTTCTGACTCTCGGCGTCATGTTGTCTTGGACATGCACCTCTGCTGGATGGAACACAGCTGACATGCTGCCAACTTCAGGCCCGCCCTCGTCCTGGACAAGGACCCAACAGCCAACCGCCACCGGCACCCGGCTTTGGCCAGCCTCCTTTCCAGAACAACTTCTATCCGCCTCCTGGACCATGGGGCCCCGCCCCGGGACGTGGTGGTCCAGGTGCTGGAATGGGTGGCATGCCATACCCTCCACCCCCGGGATGGTTTCCTCCCGGTCCTCCCGGTCAGAGCTTTCCTCCTGGCCTTGATGGTTGGAACAGTTACAGCTACCCTCCTGGCCCTCCCGGTCCTCGTGGACCTCCTGGCCCACAAGGTCCTCAGGGCCCTGGTGTTGCACCCGGCCAAGCACCTGAGAACCACGGAACTCCTGGCATTCAAGACGCAAAGTCCACGCTAGCTGGCGCTGCTGGTGATAAACAGAAGCCCGCTACTCCGGCAGCACAGGGAGCCCCGAGAGAACCCAAGGCTGCTGGTCCGCCTGGTCTTCAGTCGCAAGCTCCTGCACCAACCCCTCCAGTCGAGTCGAAGCCCTCTGCTGCCGAGGTCAAGGCCACAGTTGCGTCTTTGAACACGGCTGGTCCCTCCAAACCTGTGGAGCTGCCTGCACCGACAGGACCCAAGAACCCTGTGCGCGTCCAGCCTGCCATCCCTCTGGCAGGGTCCATGCCTAAGGCTTTCCCTGTTCCCATGAATGACAACACTACGGCTCAGTCTGCTCCTAAAGCTGCTGCTGCCCCCACTGCCGCAACTGTGCGCGATGCCACCGAGGCAGCAAAGGCCGCCGTTGCTCTTGCTATGGCCAACATGAACGCCGGAGCTGCCGCTGTATCAGCCCCTCCTCAGGGCAACGGCAACGCCATGGATAATCTGACCAAGAAGGTCAATGAGATGAGAGTTAACGCGGCTCGGACTACGCCTAGCGGTGGTCGTGGACGTGGCCGCGGCGGAAGACAAGGCCAGGGTCAGGCTAAGGTGGATGTTCCTGATGCCGACTTCGATTTCGCTGGAGCCAATGCAAAGTTCAACAAGGACGATTTAGTCAAAGAGGCAATCGCTGGCTCTCCATTGCGCGAGACTCCGACCAACGGAACTGCACCTGAGGCACCTGTCGCCGATGTTACTGGAGCAAACCCTCCGATCGCCTACAATAAGACCCGTTCCTTCTTCGACAACATCTCTAGCGAAGCCAAGGATCGCGCTGAGAACAATGGTCAGAAGCCCGGAGGCCGTGAATGGCGCGGTGAAGAGCAGCGCAAGAACATGGAGACCTTCGGGCAGGGCAGTGTCGACGGTGGATACCGGGGCTACCGCGGTAGAAGCCGTGGCCGTGGCCGTGGCTACCCCGGTCGCGGTGGCAGAGGCGCGTACCGCGGTCGTGGTGGACAAGATGGCGCTCCTTCGGCTGCGAACTAGAAACACCTTCCAGTTCAGATGACTGCGACGGACATGCAGGTTACTCTTGATGAGACATCAAGGGTCTAACCAAAAAGTTCATGATTTCTTATGGACGTCTCGGTTTTTGCATGGGACACTCTGAAATGAGGTCCCTCTCACAACAATTTCTATGATGTATTATCACTCCCTCGATTATCGGGTTTTCTCGGATTCGGTTGGCGATGAAGCACTGGACCAGCAAGTCCTTTACATTGGTTTGGCCCGATGGGCAGGAACCATAGGACTGTTATTTTGACACGCATGGAATCGGATGGAGTTTGGCAAGTGGTAGCCGCGAGCAATGGAGCTGCGGTCTCATGATTGCGCAGTGACGACAAAAGGAGATTCAGGCGTGAAAGTGAGCATTGAGGTCTCGCCTACATGGGGCGTTGGATCTCCAGGACAGCGCGTTGCTTTCGACAGATGCTTTCACTGTCTCCACAGGAAGGGACAAAGGCTGGAGGTGGTCTGTCTGAATGGTTTCAAAAAGGAAAAGGATGAGGTTTTTGGTGGTAACTACCTAGAAACTGGCGGCAGGCATTTGAGTGATACCATGACTCAGTCGAGAAGAATAGAATACGTCAACCACTACATTTCACACCCAATTTGTATTCCTTGCCTGCTGTGACATGACGTGTAATACATGCCTTCTATTGACAAAAAAATTATTGAGCGAAGAACATTTTCCTTTTAGACATTGCTCAAAGGTTGTAATGATCACGTACAAAGAAGTGGTTCATCTGGTCTGGTGGATTTCAAATTGAAAGCATCTCATGTCCAGGGCCATTATCAGGCGTGTGCTACATGTAAGACCCCACCCCACCCAACTGATATCCCACCCATCCCAATTGTGTATTTTGGGAACCAATCCCACACTTGTTATTATATTGTGATGATTTGGGATTTATTTTTCGCAGTAAAATATACTTAAAATCTAAATTTAGAGTACTAACTAGTAAATTAGGTATTCTACTCTTTTTTCTAAGTTATATTATTAATATATAGTTTAACTAAGTATATAGCCTTAGTTTTTTAATTTATTTTAATTTATTATTTAACTTTTATAATTTCCTTAATTTTTATAAATTATTTATTAGGGTTTAACTTTATTTTTACTTTTTTTAAAGGTTTTAGTTAATTAATTTAAGCCTAAAAACTCTTTACTTATTATTATAGTAATAATACTTTAAGATTATTATTATTAAGAGTTTTATTAATTTTATTAAATATTAATTATTATAAAATTAAATTTTACTCCTCCTTATTTTATAAGAGCTTTTATATTATTTAGTATTTTTAAAGGTTTATAAATTTATATAGAGTTATAATAGTAAATTATAATAATATTCTAAGTATTTAAGTGAGGTTTAGAACCTAAAGAGGGGCTTAAGGTATATTAGTAGGTACTAGTTAGAGGAGAAAGGGACTTAATAGAGATTTAATTATATTTATAAATTATAACTTAATTACTTTTTATTTTATTTTAATATTTAGTTTTATAATAGTTTTAAATTTTATTTAGAGATAATAATAAAGGAAGTTCTACTTCCTAATAAGAGTAAAGTTAAATTTAAATTTATATTTAAGAGTAATTATTATAAAGTATATTTTAAGGGGTAAGAATATTAATAAATTAAGAGGTTAAGTAATATAATTAGAATAAATTAATAAATAATATAATTAAATACCCTAGGAGTAATATTCCTATATAAAATTATTAAATATATAATTCCTATAATTATTAATTATAAGAAGTCTTTTTAAATATAATTATTTAGTCTCCTCTATTATACTTAAAATAAATATTATTTTTAATTAATTTAATTTAATTATATTAAAGGTCTATTTATTAATTAAGACTATAAATTTTTAATTAATAAACTCCTTTATTTCTTTTAAGAATTATTAGTATTAAATACTTTAATTAATAAAAATTATAAATAATAATAAAACTTTATTAATAATTAAAATATATTTAAGTATAATAATTTATATATAATTATTTAATTATTAAATAATTATAAATTATTATTAAGAGTTACTTAATATTAAATAATTTATAATTATTCCTTTAATTAATTTTATTTTATTTATATTTTATTTTAGGGAGTATAGGATTTTTTTAATTTTAGGTATTTTTATAATATTAAAGAACTCTTTAATTATATTAATAATTACTCCCTTAATTTATTTAGAATTAATACTTTTTATTTTTATACTTTAAATAAATAAGTTTTACTATAAGAAATTATTTATTTACTTTTTTTTTAGAAGTTAAGAATTATTATTAATCTTTATAATATAAGTAGTAAAGTTTTTAAGTTATTAATAAATTAGTAGTATATTAAGAGACTCCTAAATAAGTATTTATATAATAAGGGATCTCTTAAAATAAAGAGAGAGTCTTTAATAATTCTTTTAAGCCTTTTAATATATTTAAGAACTTAATAATTAATTATAAAGAGTTATATAGGGGATACTTTAATTATAATTTATTTATTTAATACTTATACTATTTAATATAACTTTTTAGGTAGAATTGAGGTGGGTTTTAGTGTATTTTAGTATACTAGATTGACTAGTATTTTTGAAAGAATTTATTTTTGATATTATTATGGTGTTATGATGTATTTATAAAAGTCGTGTTAATGTTGTTATGGGAAAAATGTGTCCAAATTACGTGATCGGGATGGGTGGGATATCGGTTGGGTGGGGTGGGGTCTTAGCCTGCAGTGCAGTTTTGCCCCGCCAAACCCCGCCACACGTCATGTTGAGCACCTTCCCGGCGTGACACATCACTGCAAACAGTCTCTTCTGCTGCACAAACATTTTACTTCGATTGACCTGCTTGCTGTGTTTGTACAAAAATCAATTGAGCTTCAATTTCTGGAAAACCTCGCCATAATGTCGACACGCCAGCTTCGCAAGCTGCAGAAGCAGAAAGAACTCGACCAGCTTCGGGAAACCAGAACTGAAGAGTCCAGCGACGATGAGGAGCCCGAGACGGCCCCAGCCAAGCCTCGACAGAGCTTGTTCGCAGCTCTAGTTGACGGCGATGACGACGATGATGACGAAGACGAAAAGTGTGACAACGCACCAGAAGAGACGCAGCCAGAGCCCGAACCAGAACCAGTGCCGCAGCCAGCAAAGAAGAAGAATAAGAAAAGGAAGAAGAAGGCCAAGAAGCAGGCAGAACAGTCCAAAGATGACTCTGGAAACTCGGACGATGGCAAGGACGACGAGATCGATCGCGTGCTCCAGGAGCTCAATGCTGCTCGCAACGGCGAGTTGAGCGCAACGAACAACCTCGCCCAACGAAGCCGCGACATCGACGCTCTGTTGAAGATCAACACCCAGTACCTCCGAGCCATCAATGAGATGCGCGCGTTGTTTGGCAAAAACGCTATCCATGCTGCGCAGGAAGAAGAGCGGGCTGAATTGGAAGCGGCGCGCAGGGCTCAACGCAACAACAGAGAAGGCGTCGACCTGGAGACCGCGCTTCGAGGCGACCCGCGCCAAAAGTTGCCCGAGATCACCCTTCGACGGAACGTCTTCGTCCAGGGCAAGGAGACTTGGCCTCGCGCCACAGCAGTTGGTCTGATCATGAAGGAGATCAAGAAGGGCACGGACGGCCTGGTGGAATTCGCCTTCGTGCACGAGAAGGCCTACGATAATGTCCAGTTGATGTTCTTTAGCTGCGTCCAGCTTGGTGATCCGATGCAGCTGGTTCAGATGCTGTTACGACACCCTTACCACATCTCGACGTTGCTCCAGGTCAGCAAGGTTGCTGTGCAAGATCAAAATCAATCACTGGCGGCGGACCTGTGCGAAAGGGCTCTCTTCACGTTCGGTCGAGCTACGACGTCTGCTTTCCGCCAGAAGCTGGAGCAGGGCAAGGCTCGACTGGACTTCCGGCGTCCGGAGAACCGCGAGCTCTGGCTTGCCGGATATACATATCTCAAGAGTCTTATCCGCAAGGGAACCTACAGAACAGCACTGGAGTGGGCCAAGCTGCTGTACAGCCTCAACCCGAACGATCCCTATGGCATGAAATACTTTATTCACGTTCTTGCTATTCGTGCACGCCAGGCCGATTGGCTTGTCGACTTTTTCGGCACCCCAGAATATGTATCCGATGAGACGGACGACACCTACATCACGCAAACTCTGGTACTCGCAAAGCTTCAACAGGGCGATGTCGAAGGTGCAAAGATTGCTGCGGTGGCAGGAATGGAACGTCTCCCGTGGCTGTACTGCGCCCTCTTTCAAGCCCTCAACCTCGAAGCGCCTCCTCCTCTCTGGGGCGTGCGACCCGACACTGCCGAGCGCGAGTTCTGGACCAACTTGTATGTCCACCAGGCGAAGGAGATTTGGAACAACACCGAGGCGATCGATTTGCTTAAAGAAGTCGTCAAGATCGCGAAGAAGCCGACGCAGAGCTTGCCGCAAGACAAGCCTGCAGATATGCGTACGGCCAGATGGGTATGGTTGGAGGATACCCCGAGCTTGTTGAGCGGCATCCCAAGGTCGATCTTGACACAGCAACCCAACTACGCATTTGACCCGCTCCCGCCGCCCAAAGAGGCGAACATCTTCACAAGCCAGGGGACGCAAATGCCATGGCGCCACGACCACGAGTCCATACAGCAGGGCAGTATGCTACTTGAACAGCAGCTTAGAGCGCTGGAGAGACAGAGGCGGTTCGTAAGACAGGGCCAGAGAGGTGCGATGGCGGGCGGCGCCGCTGCCGGCGCTGGAGTGGGCGCCATGATGGGCGGGTTCCCCGAAGACGATGATGATGATGAGGATGGAGATGGGGTTCAATTCCCCGATGGTTTTGGCGACGCTTGGGAGGGTGCGTTCGTTGACGCCGAGGGTATTGAGGGCGATGAAACAGTCGAGACGCCGTCTGCTGGTGTTGTGCAAAGGCTTGCGGACTTGTTGGCAACACTGGCTCCTGGTGGATGGCTCACGGGTGGGGGAGGAGACGGAGAGGAAGTGAATGAAGATCGGGACAGTGACGAGTTGCCGCCGCTGCTTGCGGACGAGGAGGATCAGCATCCTCAGCCGCCTGGTGGGTTCAATTAGTCGGGAGTAGCCGTGGCGGTCATCACTACTTTGGATCGCTTGAGATGAGTCGACATCGCATGCTTCAGAGGGTATAGGATAATGCGTCAAAGAAGCTCGGCTTGATGCTTCAGCGGAGTGTAGCGCTTGCACCCAAGAGATTAGGTGGATAATACAACTCACTCAAAAGCGTTTTCGTCGTCATTCTCATCGTTTTCTGTATGTTGATGGGCATAGTTGACGCTTTTGTTTTGCTGGTGAGTGAAAGCATGTTACACAAACGAGGACAGGAGACGAAGAAAATAGCAATGTAGATGAGGCAAAAGGCCTCGAGTGTAGCCCCTTCCGCTATGTATAATGATGCCGCGGAAGGTAGGGCCTCATATTTTACGCTCTTGTTGAGCGTCCATCCATTCCGGCTAGGAAGAATGTTCCGGTGAGGATTTAGAGCATGTCGGGCAAGCCGCAACACCTGCCTCAGATAACGGCGTTCGGACATTAAGGAATCACAAGACGGAGCAGTGTATGGTGTTGAAATGTTTGCAGACAAGACGAGACGTCTTCGACCACAAAACCCTTGTTCCCGGCTAACTCGGAGCGGGTGCGACCGCAGATGACATCCATGGAAGAGGGCCAAGTAATTAGTGGAAACAAGGGGGGGAGAGACAGAAAATGACAGCTATGTAATAGGCGTGCTTACCCAAGCCGCCTGCTTACATCGTGCATCACGGATCTGCTGCGCAAGCACCGTCGATCTGGGGAGGGGGAGGGTTGGTTCTGTTCCTCTTGGAACGCTGCAGGTCTGATGTCGAAATTCATAAATGAAATGCGCTCAAAAGGGTACGCGGTATCCGTACGGGGGGAAAAGGGGGATTGGGGTCTGTTTCAGGAGGAAGGACAGCCGCAATTCAGAGTGAAATTGCCGTGAAGAGGTGAGCAAGTTTCAGAACGAGACCTTTCGGGGGTACCTTACCTAGTCTGTACGGTGGCCGGTTAGAGTGCTGCTGTCAACGGCTGTCCGGGGGGCTGGAGCTCCCGTCTTGCGCCATCGAAGGCTGAAGCGCTGAGATTCCGTGGATGCTGCTTGGGATGGATATATAATCAACGGCGTCCCTTCTCGGCGAGGTTTGTTTCTTTTGATGAACCCAGCCTAAGATACCCATTTTGTTACTTCCGCGTCATTTTTTTTTACAAGGTAACCAGCTACCTCCGGACCTTCATCTTCTGAACCGAGCGGGACCGACATTCTGAAGTCTGCCCCTCCTCTTTTTATTTAGCATCTACCTTACCCCGCCAAAAAACGCCATTCCGCAAACCCTCCCAACTACAAACCCGGAACCGTACTCCTCTTTCGACGACGTCGCAACACACAAAAGCCCATCCCTTTCGCACAAGATGCCTGAGCACACCTACAAGTTCAACGTCAGCATGAGCTGTGGCGGCTGCTCCGGCGCCGTTGACCGTGTCCTGAAGAAGCTGGATGGTGAGTTTGAAAGGGTCCCCTGCCCCTCCTCTGGATGTTGGTCTTGCGCCGCGCACCTTGTTGGTCGGTCCGTCTTTCGAAGGCGCGAAAGGGTGTTGATAGCCACGATGTCAGCCGCGGGAAAAAGTGGCAGAGGCGTTGAAAAAACATTTTATTTGCTGACGAGAGGATCGCGTTGCAGGTGTCAAGTCATACGAGGTCTCCCTTGAGTCCCAGACCGCCACCGTCGTCGCCGAGGAGAGCTTGCCCTACGAGAAGGTCCTTCAGACCATTTCCAAGACCGGAAAGAAGGTCAACTCTGGCAGCGCCGATGGTGTCGAGCAGAGCGTCGAGGTCACTGCATAAGTGTCGGGTTGCGTAGTGGCGGAAGGAACCTGAAAAAGACGGCAAATGGGTCCAGAACCTAGACGGGCAAGACGCGAGGTCAACACTGCTGGGAGGAGGAATTGTGCGGTCGGGGTGTTTTTGAGCAATATCAATACGTATGCCCAAGGCTTTTTTGCTTTGCGATTGCGAGTACAGACTGGCGTAGACGCTGTCTTTTCAAGACTCAATCATTAGAGAATTACCGAATTATCTGACGTGGTGCCTGTCTCAACATTCGTTAGGGTTGACTGCAGATGTCGGTAGGCTGATGCGGTCAGCAAAAAGGCCTTGGTTCGGGATGTTTGGATCTAGGTTCCCTGCAAACATCACTGCGCGTTCTTCGCGGGCAAGAAGCGTTTCTTCTCTCGAGGTATGACAGCACCTGCATTGCCACTTATGGCTTTCAACATTCACCCAGACTGATTTTCTCCCGCCATAACACATCCTCAGTCTTCAAGTATTGTTGTTCCGGTTTGGTTTGGTTTGTGTTGCACATGCGTCGCCGTCGTGCTAAATGGAGTGGTTTGGAGTGGACGAGAGGCAAATCAATATTGTCCATGCCACGTCGACACATCCAAGAACTTTGTCCAAAAACGAAGATGATCAGAACTGAAGACCGGGAATGTAACCGAGAAGATCATCTTGCCATATAACCAAGACCTCTCAGACAGTCTTATACGCACGGGCTGTGCTCCTACCCAGTTCCATACGTGTTCCGTCTCTAAACTTCGCCAGGTTAGGATTTCTCGGATACAAAATTCTATCCTGTTCGGACAAATTCAGAAAGTCTTCAAACTTTGTGAATACCTTTTTCCACTGATGAAAAATCCAAATCTGGAGTATACCCGGTTCCGTACACCGATAGGCTTTAGTACCAAGAATGATAGGTTCGAGTCACCGAGTCTTCCAGACTACTTAATGACCAGACAGGGAACCTTTGTGTTGCAAGCTGGGATCGGCCTGTCCGCTACGCAGTCTGGCAAGAAATGCCGACGTCTTCTGCCAGGCACAAACAGCTCCCAGCGCTGAGTGTTGTTCGAAGCTATCCAGGTCTCTTTTCGACCCAAGACAGTAAGTAGCTTGGGCCAAAGGGCCAGAGACGTCACGGGTCAGTCTCCTCCATGGGTAGCGACCAAAGGCAGACAGACTGTCATCTCGCCCTGACGTCCTCTCCGTGGTTCAGGAACTGACTCGGAAAGTCCATGTGATCCCTCCAAGACGAACATCGCATCATGAAGCGACACTCACACACAACTTCGCTGCTCTCGCGGCAGGCCCAAAAGGTCCCCTGCGGGCCAAAGTGAAGACAGCGCTGGGAGAGAGAGCGTATTCTTGGCAAGGCCACCCATGCTTACTCAACGGGAGGAAACCACCATCCTCGTCTGAAGGTTGATGATGCCGGGCTTTCAGTCGGAGGTAGAGTTGAACACCATCCACCCTTTCCAGTTCTCGGTCGGGCTCGGTGTCCTCTGAGAAGATCCCAGAGTAGACGTCGGTCGAGGTGTCCGCACATATTGTGACGAATAAGTCCTCGTGGATCGAGGCCATCTGACTGGCTTGCTGCTCCCAGTCGCCTTATCGCCCTGGATGATGCACAATGCGTCGATCCACAAATGCGATAGGCCAAGCCTCCTCGTGATAAGTAAGCACTGCTTCTTGAAGCGTCTTATGGAGCTCCCTCCTCGGAATGTGCTTCAATCTCTGGCCAGTTTTTCGCGCGTTGTCTTGCTAGTTGAAGCCCCAGGCGATCCCCAGCAGTAGCTCGGACAGGCATAGCGACCAGTCTCATTTGCGTCTGGCTCGCGAAGTCGAATAGGTCCATCCTCTTCGTCGACTGCCAAGAACCACAATCGTTCTAGGCAGTCTTTTTGGGCTTCCATCACCACAACGTTTACGCGGTGCTTGACGATGCTGTATCCACTAGACGGGATAAACACTTGGAATTTCTACATGTCCGGATCGCTCATCCTCCACTAGGCTTCGTCATTCTTAAGGTAAAGCCCAGCTTTGTCCAATCCAGGAGGGTGCATAGAAGTAGCGACCATTGAGCCCTGAAAACCTTTCAAGGTCCGCATTTGGAAACATCTCTAGTACTAGCAGACCTGATGGTCTGGAGCCGGGATTGGATCTTATGCGGATGGTGCTTCTGGTCCCAGAGCTCGGTTCTTGAAGATTCGCCATCGAGTCGCGAATACACACTCGCAGAATTCTCTTCGACATTCTATACTTGGAGCAGCCTCTTACTGCAGCCAAAGACATGGCCTCCAAGTCTTTGAAATGATTCGGTGCCTTTCTCAAAGAGCCACTTTCGCAAGCCTCGCACTTTTTGAGGTCTTTCGAGTCCGCTGTCATGATTATAGACCATGTTCAGGCGGGACAAGAAGTTGATACCGGGTCGTTGTTATCAAGCTTACCCATGGGTTCCGAGGTTTTCGTCAAGGTCTTCAAAGTGCGTGGCTTCAGAATTGCACATTCTCTTTAGGTCTTTTTGGGCAGAGAATCTTCAGCCCTGACCCATACGGGTAGGATAGGGCCGGGGTGCCTCGTAGGCGGGAGGCAGCAAAGTCCTTTACTCTCAACGCAAACTCCATTTCTGTGAACTTTATTCCTTTTCACCAAAGAGATGCTATCAAGATAAGGATATGCCCATCCAACACGGACACACTAGATGATCAGGTGTCGAAGAAGAGAAAATGCTCCTATCGTAGCAAACGTAGCAAATCGAGAATCGCCAAGACATCCAGGGGGTTATAACGTTCCTTCGAGGTTGAGAAAGACGGCCTCTCGTACCATAGTAGTTGTTCCCTGTCTCTCCGCACATCCATGCAGCAATGTCAAGCTCGCCGCCGTCTCGTCACGTCGCAGCTGCAGCCCTGAGATCTGCAGATGCCGATCTTGATGCCTGATCCAATGGAAAACAACAAACGCAACATGCGACGGAAACACACGTGGAATGGAGGACCCTGAATGCCTGAGACAGACGTGAAAGCGAAGGAGAGGGTGTAAGCCGGCGTCCGGTCCTGAAAAGGGCCCCCCACACGTCGCTTGGATCGGCGGGTTGCACGCCACCCCGGAGACCGGTGGAGTGTGCCTGCAAACGTCATTTTTGTGCCCGGGTGCCTCTGTGTTGCAGGCAAGGGTAACCCCGCCCGTACCGTCGACGGCGGCTCGGGACATTTCTGACATACATAGTATCTACTCTTTGCGAAGGAGGATGCGCTGAAGTTTGAGCACCTGGATGCGTCTCGCATTCTGGATGGCGGGAGAGGGATCCCAGATGACGGAGACCAGGAGCCTATCACGGTGGGGTGGCGGTGGTACTTTCCCCATATTTCTGTTTGCTTCAGTGCGTTCCTTCTTGCCATCCACAGAGTCTCACTCAGAGGTAAAATGTCTTACACTCACAGATTATTGAGATAAGACTTCGACCTTGCGCTTTCCAACAAGTTTGACGTGTCTCCAATACAGACAACTATATGCCACCCTAAAACAGAGACAAAGCCTTACCTCTCTCGTTTGAGTTTTGAGCTGTACTTCAACCTCACAGCAACACTTTAGAAGGAGCCTTCTTCCAGAACACAACAGAACCCAATCTGTTCGTCGCATCTCACTCAACTCAAAAGTCAAACCCTCAACTCGTCGCCAACAATGGGAACGCCTTTTGTGTCCCTGCTTGAGCCGACGAGGCTCGACGCCTACATCCGCGGCGTGCCTCACGATGAGCAACCCGCTACTATTCCCAAGGAATTCTGCGACGCCATGGAAGTCCGCGAGACAGTCTTCGTCAAGGAGCAGGGCGTCCCGGCCGAGAACGAGTTCGACGCAGACGACAGCCGCGCATGCCACTGGGTCTCATACGCATCGGTGAATCAAGTCGTCGAGCAGGAGGTGCTTGACGCTGACGGCAACATCATCAAACCTCGACGCAGCAGCACTCGCAGCACCCCCATCGGCACCATCCGCCTGGTGCCCTTCCCTCACGACCCGCACCCAAAAGACGGCGGCGTTTACTGGGATGGTCAGCTAAAAGAGGAGAAGGTCGGCGGTAGCGTGGTCAAGTCACCCGAGGCGGAGAAGAGCCCCGTCAAAGAGGACGGAGCGGTCGGCGCGGCTGAGCACGTCGGACAGGAGAGGAGATCATCGGCGGCTCGGCCGTTCGCGGGGCCGGACCGGGCGACGGAGATGCACGACGGAATCGAGCCGTATGTGAAGCTGGGCCGGCTGGCTGTTATTCAGGAGTTTAGAGGACACCGCATCGCGAGGCTGCTGGTCACGACGGCGCTGTCGTGGTTGAAGAAGAACCCGGGCTACTTCGATCCTAGCATCAAGGAGATGGGGCTCGAGCAGATCGGGGCTTCGACGGCGGAAGAGGTACCGAAGTGGAAGGGCCTGGTATGTGTGCATGCGCAGACGCAAGTCGTGGGGGTGTGGGAGAAGATGGGGTTCAAGGTTGACGAGGGCATGGGAACATGGTGGGAGGAGGGAATCGAGCACAAGGGAATGTTTTTGCGGTTGGAGGTTGGCCCGGAAGTTCCAATTGCCACCATTGTTTAATCTGCAGGAAAGAGGACGTGCTCAAGTAGACGAGGGCAAAGGGAGGGGATGACCCTCATTGTTGAGGCTGAATTTATTGGCTCGGGGGAAGTTTACGATTCACGACTGACGATTTTCTGGGCTGCGAGCCCTTAATATCAGCATACTGGCAGAAGAAGATGAGAGTTTGAACGAAGCTTGAGTTGTGTAATCGCAATTGCAAAGCTACCAGAGCAGTTGGGAATGGCAACCATCAAATGTAGCCAATAAACACAATCATGCCGATCAACAACATCCGTTACTTTCGAAAATACAAAAAGCGCATGGACGTCGCATGTTTGAACTATATTCCTCGAGGTCATGAATTGTCATATCACATGGCACCGTCGACCAGTCCAGTCTCTTTCATAGGAGTTTCGTATCCAAATTCACCAGGCACACCGGACCGCGGGGGTATTTTTGATCATGTGCTCTGACGAGCTTGGCTTTTATTGGAAAACCACGTACAGCCGTTAAGAGACAAGATGCCGTAGCCGCGTTCCCCATTCCCGAACGCGCAAACGAAAAGGTTTCAGCGCAACACACAGTCTTTTCTCTTTTGGGATTGGAAAGAAAAAAATATGATGATTGCCCTGTTATGTAATACCACGCCTCCGTTGATTTGTCCCCAAAAGCAAAGTTTTTTATGGCGACGTTCAGGAGGAAGTTTCCGGAGCCGCCCAGTCTTTTTTGTTTCTTCGAACCAGGCTGCTGCTGGTTCCTGGCCCCCTTCACAGCGCGTATGATGATGAAGCAAGTTTCCTCGACCCCAACACCATTGTCTTTCTCCCACCAGCAAAGTGTGTAGTCCCAATGACCACCATCGTAACAATAACGAGGTAAACCCTTTACCGGTTGGACTTGGCGACACGCTCCAGCTCGTCCTTCTTCTTGATGGCGTACGAGTTGCTGCTGCCCTTGGCGGCGTTGATCAGCTCCTCGGCAAGGCACTCGGCAATGGACTTGACGTTGCGGAAGGAGGCCTCGCGGGCACCGGTGGTGAGGAGGGCGATGGCCTGGTTGACGCGGCGAAGGGGAGAGACATCGACGGCCTGGCGACGGACGGTACCGGCGGAACCGATACGGGTGGAGTCTTCGCGGGGACCGCAGTTGACGATGGCGTCGACGGCGATCTGGATGGGGTTCTGGTCGGTCATCAGGTGGATCTGTGATTGCATGTGTTAGTCTTGTATTGTCTCCTGAGTCCCAAGCCCTGAGCCCCCCTCAATGGAGTGCGTGTCGCGCCAAGGTTGGATGTTCGGGAGTGTGTGTATGTGGGTGGGTGGGTGTGACGTACGATCTCGAAGGCGTGGGCAACGATGCGGACAGCCATGAGCTTCTTTCCGTTGTTGCGGCCGTGCATCATGAGCGAGTTGGTGAGGCGCTCAATGATGGGGCAGTTGGCCTTGCGGAAACGCTTGACGGCATAGCGGCCAGCGGAGTGGGTGACATAGACGGGGTTGCGGAGGGAGATGTAGTCACTGTTCGTTTGATATCCCAATTAGCACTCCATTTCCTCGATTCGGGTATGTTCGTCGGTTTTTTGTCTTTCTTTTCGTGTGTATGCGCGGGCGCAGCACCAAGTCTGTCTCGTGCGTAAGGGGGAGGAGGGAGAGGCTCACGTCAGAGAGATGTCGCGGACCTCAACATCGTAATCCCACTTGTTGAAGAGCTTGACGTTGCCGACCTCCTTGACAACGTCCTTGGGGAGGACGTCGTAGGTGCCGACATTCTCGACCTCGATATCACCGCCGTCAGACATTTTCGCTCGACCTTGAAGGGTTAGTAGGACCTTTGGGGAAGGGAGACTCGAGTGAAGGGAAAATGTGGTGGTCGTAGTGTTGAGAAAGTCCAACTTCGAGATCACAGCAAGCCGGGGTGGATTTTTTCGATCGGCTCGAAAGGCTCGTGAGTGCGCAAGGCGGGCAGGGCATTTTTTCCCACTGGGTGGCAGGTGGTGGACCAATGGGAACCCCGGGTCGCAGAGAGTGGATACCACCCGGCTGGCAAAATCAGGGCTCCTCTGCCCTAGGCCAGCCGAAGTGGGTGCCCCGTCGCCCTCTCATGGTCAAGTTTGTTGAAATCACCATCTTCCAGCCCATCCGACCCAGGTGCCTGCATTCCCACGACGACATCACAAATCAGACAAAATGGTACGGGAGTCCCCTTTGGCGGTGTAATCGACTCGGGGAGAGAAATTGTACTGACCATGTTCTGAAGGCGCCCGCAGCTGGAGCTAAGAAGCAAAAGAAGAAGGTTCGTGAAGACTTTGTTGCCTCTCCGTGTGTGATTTCTCTACGTTTGCTGACTCTCGTGTGTGATTAGTGGTACGTATGAATCTTTCCGAGTGTGCGCGCGAGACAAATTTCCTTTTTCCGTCGAGGGGAAACCGACGACTTTCTTGCCTCGACCGCCGCCCCTCCCAATCAACGACAAGGCGACTTGACTTACCCATTCGTGTACAGGTCCAAGGGAAAGGTCAAGGACAAGGCCCAACACGCCGTCATCCTCGACAAGACCACCTCCGACAAGCTCTACAAGGATGTCCAGTCCTACCGCCTGGTGACCGTTGCCGTCCTGGTCGACCGTCTCAAGATCAACGGCTCCCTGGCGCGCAAGTGCCTTGCCGACCTCGAGGAGAAGGGCATCATCAAGCCCGTGGTGCAGCACAGCAAGATGAAGATCTACAGTACGTTTTGACGACCCTTTTGCCTCCAACATACCGCGGAAAACGAAACGCGCGATTGGATCAGAAACGAAGACCAAATCCGTATGCTGACCCCTCTGACTACAGCCCGTGCCGTCGGTGGCTCTGACTAAAACCCCTCTCACGCCAGATTGAGTGTGGTAATGCATGACGACAAAAGACCAATAAAAAAAGGCAGTCGGGAGGGACAAAAGGGACGGATTGGTCATATCATCTGCCTGGTCAGGAGGCTTTACAGATGCTCGATGAAGCATTATACCTTGGGCCTTAGGGATCGGATTTGCTTAGCATCGCAAATGGAACGGAGTTGATCGTACATCCGCTGCGTCGTCAGTCAAAAATAAAATGAACACGTCCAGACCTCCCAATGATAGGGCCCGGCCGCGCCATGAGTATCTGTGTACGTTGACGTTTCCGCCATGTGCGTCGTGGCGTCTCACGTCCCCTACCGAGATTTCTGCTCGAAGAGACGTTCTGGAACTGAGCTACGCCTGGTTATCTGTCTGCTGCATCTTGATTTAGCTAGGCAGTAAAGTCATGGGCGAGGAATGCGGTGGCCCGCCCTGAAGTGATGACCGCCACCAGGGCCACTGATGGGTAGCTTGTGATCTGGCGCGGGGCATGGGTCTCGACCTGGTCGATGACGGTTTGTGGGATCCGGGACCGAGATGCAGCGTGGGCGCTGGCTCCTTGACCGAAGTCAGTGACGGGCTCGGTGAAGCTTCACCTCTATGGCTTAGTCAAAGCCGCAAGGAGGGTTCGCCGTTGGGTCTGCGTCGTATGACAAGTGGGGAGATGCCGCGAGAGTACGCCCCCCTCGTCTGAATTCTCACGACGTCTGAACATGCCACAGCGAAGTTCACGACCACTCCGCAGTAGCTCTTGTCATGAGCTGCGACAGATGCCAGGTCGAAATAAGCCTGTTGTCGTTTCTTCTATGTCTGGGCAACGTAGTCGTGAGCGGATTACTCGAGAATGGCATTTTCACTAAGCTCTAGGTACGCTTCGACATCAACGCTTTTTGAATCTTTTTCGACGCCACTCAAGCTGGCGTCCAAGAAGCTACGAAAGGGTCTGATACAACACAGACAGATGTTGAATCCCTCTCGAGGACATCCATCTCATTGTGCCTACCATTGTCGACTTCGAACGACGATACATGTGCTCAATTGTGCCCCCGACGCGGGTTTTCGCGCGTTTGGTCACGTAATTAATAGTTTTGTGCAGTATTAGTGGAGTGGAGCCTACATGTCAATCTGTCACTCGCTTGAGGAATTACTCGCATCGGGCTGTGCCCCAGTGACCTGGACGTTCTCCATAGAGTACTAGTTCCCTTGCGACATTGTTGCTTTTGGGCCATATTTTGCAACTTGGATGATACGTACGGTAAGGTAGTTGGGCTCTTCTGGGCTTCGGCGGGGATGCTTACACTGTGTACAGAGGGGAAGACATCCCCAAGCGCGGCAGCCCGATTGTTGGAGAAGGGGCCCATGAGGGCTTCGGGAACGGTTCCCAGTTTGCGGTTTGACGTGCGTCCATGATGGTTGGGCGAGATTACACAAGTTGGCGGCTGGCCGTTGCGGCGGGGCTTCCCTTTGCGCTTTGATCAGGCCTAAAGGTGTTTGTTTGACCGGGAAGTCAGATTGATCATGTCAAATTGGCAGCATCGCGAACTCGACCCCCTTTTTTTCATTTAATCGGCAGGGGGGACAAGAGTGGGAGGGTTTGACACGTGAAATCTGATGATGAAGGAGTCGGGTGCAATGACGGCGCGTGCATTGCGTCGAGTCTCGCAGGTTTTTAAAGATCTCCCCCAGAATGCTTGCTGATGTCGTTGGGTTAGTCAAGGGAGTTTTTGGAGGCGAGATGCAGGGTCTCTCTTCTACCGTGCTACTGTACTCTGTACCTGACTTAGACAGAGGCACTGGCACATGATGCGGCTGCAAGACTCGGACGTCATGTGGTGGCTGGCGAATGACGAGCAGCGATTCATCTGCGGCGAGAGAGCGGGAACATCTGACTGGCTGAGGGTCGCTTATGTGAAGGATTGATTGGAAACGAACAGGACGCGCCGGATCACAGGACGTTTCGAGTCGCTGAGTGATTTTGGGGGAAAACGCAATTTGTGGGCGTGATGAAGGGCTTGTTTAAGGTAAGTTGTAGTGGGATGTGGTGGACGGATGACGGCTTTGCTCGTGGAGAGTGCCCGCAGGGGCAGAGTTCGTGATGATGGTCGTGGAGCCGGGGGTATGTACCGTCTGCCCAGGCATCTAGGCAAGGTACCTGGTTAAGTAGGTAGTGTACTAGGAAGGTAAGGGTGGTACCTAAGGTACGTGTGGAATATTGCCGTACGTCGCGGCAGACTAGCCCCAAGGTATCTTATATCTCCGTCTGCGCGTAGGACTTCCAGGGTCCCGACTGCACATGGAAGGAGAAAGGAAGATTATTTTGGTTCTAAGACCTTAAGCTAAGGCGGTTTCCCGCTAGTAGCGTCTATCTTTAGCGAGAGCAACGACAGATAACACACGTGGACGTGAGTGTAAATGTCGTCGTCTAAGTTACTTTGCGGTTGCCCGACCTCTTAATCACGTCTGAGGTGCGATGGCCATCTCTCATCGGCGACCGTAAGGTGTCAGGAGCCTAATTTATGCAGTCAATTCTATGCGGCCCACACCATTTGCGGTGCTTTTTAGATTTGGATCGCCTGTCCCGGCCATGTCGCATGAACACTCCCACAGTACGCTCCTTGACTTTTCCCCTTCTTGAACTTCTGTGCCCAATCGACTGGGTCTCGAGGCCTTTCTTTTTGCAGCTGATTACAGACGGGAACCTGGTAATTGCACCTCCACTGCTAGACCAAGGTCTCGCAGAGAGTGGATGCCTCGAGTCTGAGGTGAATGGCGGAAGATAGTAGACACACCAGATACATAATACCCCCGTAATGCGGCATACATTACCTTACGGATACTGCGTCCACGGGTGCTTATTCGGTACCTTACCTTTGGTAATCACATACGTCTTGCGCCGCGCTGCTGTCCGCCAATGGAAGGTCTTTAATGAAACTGAAGGAACCTACCTTAGAAAAGGGGGATGATGATGCGGGAAACGGCAATATTGAACTGGCAGCAATAGCAACAGCAGCGGCAGCGGCAGCAGCAGCAATACGCTTCCCCACACTCATCATCCATCATCAGGTACACCGTCTGCTTCTGTCAACTTACTGTGCGCGCTCTTGTGCTTGTTGCGTTATCCGTGTGCCTGTGCCTGGCCCTTATCCCTTCCCGGCCTGTGATCTAGGTAGAGTGATGTGCGTCAACCGGCCCTGATGTCAGGCACCGTCCCGTCTGGGCAAGTCCTATCGTCGACTGTCGTCCGGGTTGTCTCTGACCTCCAGGACCTCTGACCTTGCACTGTCTAAGCTTCCAAGGTCAAGCGGTCGGCTCTCTCTCAGTGTCCCCTTGCCTCGTCTTACAAAGTCCAACTCATCCCGCACCTAAACCCATCATCTTGCTCTGCCTTGTCGTCGGTAGTTCCTCCCCTCCAGGCTTTCCACCCGCTCCCACCACTTACCAGCGATCTCCTTTTCCCCGCCGCTTGCAGACGAAACAGTTCCTCCGGCCGCCTCCATCCTCGTCCACGCCACAATTAAAGATACACATCCTCACGCCACGCATCTACCCGACTTCTCGAATCCGTTTCTTTTGGCCGACAAAGCACTCCGCATTCTTCGCCGCCTCTACTTTGCCTCCAGACCAATTGTTTGCCTCTCCCCCGCGATTCCCACGTTAGTAGTGTGACAACCACACTGTTGATACTGTCAACCGCCCACTAGTTGCTGATCATCTTCCCTTTCCACCCTTCTCCGGTCCTTGGTTCTTTACCGTCCTTTCTCCCAACTTCAATTCTTACCACATCTTCTCTGTCTCTGCAACAGACAAACAATACCGACGAAATGACGCACAACATGACCGACACTGAGCTCGACCGCGACTGGGTTCCCAACGGTCGCCGCCCGCAATCGTGCGTACCTAATTGCCAGTCATAGCAGCTGAAAATCGCATGCGAATTGAGCTTCCATACTGACTGCGAACCTACAGTACCATTGCTCGTTCCTTTTCTGCCGAGTTGATGGACATCTTCCGCATCGAGAACAGTGTTGCCGACCTCGACGAGAAGATTGATCAGCGGTGAGTTCAGCGACCAAGCCGTCCTGGTTTTGCTATGCGATTCTCGCGAGCAATCGCGAGCAATCTACTGACAACTCAATGCAGCAAGCAAACGGTTCAGACCCAGACGAGCGAGCTCGAGGCTCTCGAGCGCCGCATTCGCGAGATGGAAGAGCGCTTGAAGAGGAACAGCCCAAACCAGAAGCCCGCCGACCGCCAAGCCACCCATGACGCGGTTGCCGCGTTGAACAAGGAAGCTGAGAAGGTCAGGTCACGACCAGGTACGGCGCGCCAGAACCAGCCTCATGCCCCGTCGTCGGCGAACATGCCGCCTACGCCCACTGCCAGCGAAGGTGAATACGAAATCGTCGGCAAGGATGACCTTGACGACAACTCTCCCCGGCATTGAACCTACTCCTCATCTACCAACTCGCATTATACCCACATCACTACATTCCGCCTGAGTCCCCTCCCTCTCAACAGAGCCAACACTACCACGAACAACCAAGACAGTCACTCATCACTGGAAGCCGCAGAATGCTGACTTGCTCGTTTTTTTCACATCAGACGGCGAACGTGAACGGGCGTGAGTGTGAAGAGCTCTTTTTTTAGACTGCGACACTGGACTCTTTTACATCAGTGCTCAAGCGCAACCCCGCATATACTTGCACTCCGCGACTCTCACGGCTTTCGCGTTCCACGACTTCGGCTTCGGATTTCCTTGAATTCTCCGTACGCAGTGGAACTCCCGAGTTGGATAGCACGGTCGCTCCTGGCATCATCCCACACCGAGGGTCGCATTTTGTGAAGGGACGTCGCTCGCTACACCAGCCCCTGCCCTGCTTTCGGGCGTTAAAGAGGCATGCACCTCCTCATTCACCATGATAAATTTCGCAGTTGCTTTACTTCATTTCCAAGCCTACGGGGTCGAGCATCCTTTTACTTTTACGTCGGGGAGTTTATAGCACGCATGAGAGGACTATCCGCACCAGGACACGTACCCTATGGCCGTTGAGACCATCAGATGGGGTTACATCTGTATATACCAGGGAAGCAGTGGAATTTATCTGAATTGTTATGAGCTATGTATATGCGCAAGCGCGCTTTTGCGATGACAGGTTTCTCCTGGCTTCAACCTCCGACACTTGCTTGGGGTTTTGCGTGGAATGAAAGGATTTTGTGCGTCTGAATTGCGACATCGGGTGAAAAACACTCATCTGGACACAACACATGCTAAAGCTTCCTATCACTTTGTGTGAAACGATTTGATGGGACAGGTCTTGGCTTCCAACGGTTCTCCTCAATTATAGGCATTCGACACGGCTGAAACAGCCCACATTCCGACGCTATTAAACTACTGCATTCCTCCGCCATCTGTACCTTCTACTCTCGAAATCAGCAAGAACTTACACCGTGCAGCTGCTTGTGAACGAGCAAACATCAAGTCCCTTCTGCCCAAAACTGACAAAGCCTCCGCTTTCGCCATAGCTGAGCTGGACATATAAGGTCTTGATAGCCACCGCTCCGAAGATGGCATGATCGTTCGCACTGCTTTGGATACCGCCGAAACACTTGTTGGTGGTCTTCGGCATCGGGCCAAAGTTGATATACTCCTTCGGAACTTTGCCTCTGTATCCACCCGTCGTCGTAAACTCGAAGTCCGGAATCCCAGACGCAATGTCGCAGGGAAAGACCCACGCCTGCAGACTTGGATCGAAAGCGGCCCCGGGAATTTCAGAGTAGTACTTTGCGACGTACGCCCCGGGCAGTAGGAGGAGGCTCGTGCCCGTGTCGACGGTCGCATTGAACGGCGCCTTCCACCACTCTTTCTCACCCATGGAGCTCATGCGGAACATGGCGAAGCGGAAGTCCCAGTGCTCCGAGTCCGGCACGGGCGGCTCCTTGACGAGGTTCGAGGTATCGCCGCTGCGGCCGGAGCCGAAATCGAAGAAGCCACGCGAAGAGTTGTGCCGCAGGTCGACGCCGATGGTCTCGAAGTGCAGCTCGGCCTTCAGTCGGTCCATTATCGAGGGCATGTGCGGCGTGACGGTGGACGGGCGGGATTTGGCCAGGCCCAGTACGCCGCTGCGTCTGGTGTCGATGGCGAGGTGGGGGGTGATCGTCACGGCGGACTGGATTGTCGCGTTAGAGATGTTGAACCAGTTCGGGTCTGTCATCTGGCCTATGCGGAGGTTGTCGAAGTAGACCTTCCCGCTGGCATCGCTGTTGCCGTCATCTGGAGGCGTGTCAGCGGTTGAGAAGAGGGGCGATGGGGGTCATGGTACGGACGGTACTGGGTTTTCCAGGCGAAGCCGGGGACTTCTTGGCTTGCTGAGGAGAGGCTGGGGTTGTAGAGGGGGGCTTTGCCGCCCTCTGAGATTGATTCGGGGAATTGGGTGTCGGTGGAAAGCAGCCAGCTAGGTTTCTTCATTAGTGGTGCTCCAGCAGAAAATAAACGGCAAGGTATTGGGGGAACCGAACAAGTCTGGGGATCCGGAGTCAAACATCACCGGGAGGACCTGCGCGTTGGGAGCCCCGACGTAAATCTCGCTGAGCCAGTAGCTGTCTCCTCCAGTGCTGGTTGCGGCCGAGATTCCGGCTGGAAGATGCCCCCGTGTTAGTCCCCGTAGTCTTGTCTCTTTTTTTCTGATGAGTAGGAGGGCGAGGATCACTTACAGGAGTACCCAGCCCGGCGGGACAGCTCGTGCTTCTCGAGACCCTCCGGCACGGGCATGTTCCACTTGCGGTAGGCGGCTGCGAGTTCGGCCGGGCCGTCAGTGACATGGTGCGGGTTGGCGCGGACGGGGATCATGAAGGGAGATCCGCGAGCTGGGACGACGGCGGCGGGAGCGTCGTCGGCGTTGTGGGTCGGCATCGCGCGGGCGAGCCCGAGCAAGGTGGGTGGGAGCAAGAGCAGGAGCGTTAACATCTTGACGCGTGTTCTTTAACTTTGTTTCGATACGCGGCAGGGGATAGTGACGGCTGGCTGTGTCTTTGCTAGGCCCGCAGGGTGAAGATGTGTGACTCCCTCAAATTGATTTCCACGGAGGGCCCTCTGTCTATATATATATGTATATATATCCATGCGGCCTTCATATAGCCTGATGTCTTGAACTGTCTGCTTTTTTTCTTGACAGATCGTCCATGTCTGGGTTGTGAGGGGGAGGAGGGGTTGTCGGTCTCAAAGTCACCCTTACATTTTAGCGTTGTTTGCTGTTTCGCAACTAAGATGATGGACCAGGCAGGAAACAAAACATTTGATTTTCTTCCCCCTTCTTCTTTCGCGAATCCTGTTTGCCGGTTCTTGCGAAAGGGTTTGTTGTAAATTTCTTTTCTTTCTTTGCGCGGATGTGTGTTACGGCCCGGATCTACGTTCCGGTGCAGATACCCGTCTCTTCAAAGCGAGCCGAGAGGATCGTTTTAGACGAGAAGGGCGGGGGAAAGGCTTCGTTGTGGCGAGATGAGAGATTAGATGACATTGGAAAATGTCTTATCGTGATGGAAGGTAAGGTCTCACTGTGACAAGGAGAGAAAAGAGAGGGATGGAAGACAAACATGGTGGTCTTGGTGTGAGGTTGTCTGTCATTATTGTTGGACGTGATGAGGGGAAGGGGAAAAAGGGGAAAAGTGAGGCGGGAGGTTTTTTTTTCGCGATTTCTTACGGCTGGTTTGTTTCGTTGTGAGTCCGAAGATTAGACCGGTCTGCCGAAGAGGTTTTTTTTTTTTTTTCCTTCTCACTCTCGCCCGCGATGGTAGATCTGGAATGTGCTGTTGCATGGTCAGACAGAGAGATGTCATGTGTGTGTGTGTGTGTGTGTGTGTGTGTGTGTGATGTGCGATATTCCGACGGGAGTGCTGCTTCTTTTTTGTCGTGCTACGTCTGTGGCGATGGACTCGGTCAGAAAGAGGGTTGGGAGATGGTGAGTTCTTCGGGCCGTTTTTGGTGATGGGACACATGGTAAATGGTGAAATGAGATAGATGATCATGTGGTTGTGAGGGAACATTTCGTGGCGGTAGCTTCTTGAGATGAAGAGCTTCGGGTGCCTGCGTTGGTCATGCTATTATTATTTGATCTCCTGAGCAACGGTCCGCGATTGTCCGCCTTGGCGACTTCTCACTGAAATTGGGAAACGAGACGAAGGCTCGAACCGTCCTGAATCTCACCGTCTAGTGCGAAAGATTGGAGAAACAAGTCGGTGTCTCGACTCTTTTGGATTCATTTGATAAAACGCCTAGGTATTGTATGTATGCTTATAAACTCAATAGCAAAAGAAACCTTTCTTTCTATAAACCAACTACAGCTCGTCATGGGCGTGAGCCTCCTCTTGCTCCTTGGCCGGCGGGGCCTGGTACTGCTCAAACTTCTTGAGAATCTCCTCCAGCTCCTCCTCGCTCGGCTGCTCGCCGTCACCGCCGTACTGGACGTAGCTTCCGCCACCCGGGAGCTCGACGGTGCGACCGGCAGCGGGCTCCGGTTCGGCGGTCGAGCTCTTGGGGGGGATGGTGGTGGTGGGCTTCTTAGACTCCTCAGTTGACGCGGATGCAGTGTTGGTCGTGGAAGAGGACGTCGTGGCCTTGGTCTTCTTCTTGGCGGCGCTCTTGCTGGCCTTCTTGGTGTTCTTCTCGAAGTGCTTGACGCCCTTCATGGCGAGGTCCATACCAGCCTTGTCGAGCTTGTCGCGCTTGGCCTGGAGGTCCTTGACGAGGAGGACGGGGTCCGCTGTCGCGGCCAGGCCTTCCTGCTTCTTCTCCATCTCATTGAGCCACTTGGAGGTGTCTTCGTACAAGTCATCGACAACGTCAAGGTCCTCGCGCTTGTAGATGGGAGGGACGGGGCCCTTCTCCTTGATGACGTCGTCCATCTGGCGGTCCGCGGATGCCTCGTCGTCCTCGAGGCCTTCGAAGTCGCCCGAGGGCGTGGCTGAGGGATTCTCGCTAGAGGTGCTAGACTCCGTGGCGGTGGCGGAAGCCGAAGCGTGCCAGTCGTCGTACTCATCGATCTGCTTCTTGATGTTGGCGACGAAGGATTTCGTGGAGTTCAAGGCGTCCTTGAGGGCCTTAATGAGCTCCGGGCGCTTCTCGGCCTCCTCGCTTCTCTTCAGAATCTTGGTGACCGGGTCGTTCAGCTCTTTGAACTTCTTCTTGAGCTCGTCGCGGGTGGCTTCAGCGCCGTCTCCGTACAGCCAGTCGCTGGCCTCGCTGTTCAACTTTTCGAGGGAGGTGCGCTCCTCGGCAGTGGAGGAGGCGATGAAGGCCTCGTTCTCGAGAAGGTCGCGAACCCTGTAGGTGAATCCTTCGAGCTGGTTGAGAGCCTCCTCTCTAAGACGGCGCGCCCTGTCAGAGGCCTCAAAAGCCTTCAGGCGGTCCTTGGACTTAATCAGAGCTTCGCGGGAGAGCTCGGGACGGCCCGTCTTCTCAAGGGTGAAATCAACGTTGATGACAACGAGCTCCTTCTTCTTGGGGGCATCCTTGCTGTCAGCAGCGGCGTTGCTGGGAATAGGGGAGGTGGAGGTGGAGGCGGAGGTGGTTTCGGTCTTAGTGGATGCGGTGGTGGTAGAAGAAGAGGACTCAGTAGAAGCGGAGGCAGACTCAGTGTCCTCCTCGCCATCCATGACCTTCTGGTCCTTCTTGCCGAAGCCAAACAGGTTCTTCACACCGTCGACGAAGCCCTCCTTCTCAGGAGCGTCGGCCTCGCACTCGACAGTGGCCTTGGTAACTTCAACCTCCCCATTCTCACCGCTAAGCTTGACGCCGACCTTGAAGTGAATGTCGCTGTCGACGCAGGCGTACTTTTCCTTAAGCTGAGCGACAGTCGCAGTGAGGTTCTTGGTGGTGAGAACCTTGGTGTCTTGCTCCTCAGAGTCGATCTGCTGGTAGAAGGTGACTGAGAAATCGTCGTGGTTGGCGAAAGTAACGTCCTTAGCGACACCTCCCTGAGGAGAAACGGCCGACCACAGACGCTGGTGCTGGAGCTTATCCTTAATGTTTGTCCACTTCATGCCGGAAGGGTAGTTGGTGCCCTCGGCGATGCGGATCTCCTTAACACGGAAGCTGGGGCTCAACTCAGCAGCGCGGAAGCCGGCGCCAAAGACGGCAGACTCATCAGAGTTGACGTTGCTGCGGAGCTTATCGGCGGAGCCGACAACAGCCTCCAACTCCTTCTGGACGAAGGGAGTGCGAGAAGCACCACCGTGGAGAATGACGGAGGTCAAATCGGACAGCTCAAGCCCGGCCGCCTTCAGAGCGTTCTGAACCACGGTTCCGACACGGGCGGCGTGACCCTCGGCCATCTTCTCGAAAGTGACGCGGTCGATCTTGTATCTGAAGTCAACATCCTCGTAGAGACCCTCAAAGCTGGCGCCAGTCTGAGTGTTGGCGCTGAGGACGTGGCGGATACGCTCGGCTTCCTTGGTCAGCTTCGCGATGGCGCGGCCGTGGGACTTGACCTTGTCAGACTGGGCGGAAACCTTCTGGGCGCCCTTGGACTCCACAAATTGTGCGACCATGTCGTCAATAATGAGCGAGTTGAGAGCATCACCGCCCAGAGTCCTGTCCCAGCCGGAGCCCAAAGCGGTAACCTCCTGAACGGTCTTATTGTACTTGCCAACATCCTTGACCGTGCGACTCTGGAACTTCATCACAGTGGCCTTCGTGGATCCGGCGCCCATGTCGAAGACGAGGTGGTACTCGGGCTTAGCTCCCTCGTTCAAGTTGGGGAACTGGCGGGAGGTGGCATAGTTGAGACCGACCGCGAGACCGTCGCTAATGAGAGAAAGGACCTTGAGGCCAGCCAAGTCGGCGGCCGTCTGGATAGCGCGCTTCTCCTCGGTGGTGAAATAGACAGGGACGGTGAGAACCATGGAACGGACGGCGGTTCCAGCTCCGGCGGCGGCCTCAGCGTTCTTCTGGATGGCCTGGAGCTCCATGGCCAGCAGCTCCTCGACGAGCCATGCCTCCTCTTCCTCGGTGAAAGCCTTGCTCTTGAAAGCAGCCGTCCCTCGCTCCTTGTTCTCCTCGAGTTGCAAGGCGGGATGTCGTGCAGCGTATTCCTGGACAATTGGATTGTCGACGGCGAGGCCGAGAATGGTCTTCAGGTTGGGGTAGACATCGTGGGGGAACCTGGCGGCGACAGCGACGGCGTCGGAGCCGTATAGTCTCTCGGGGTAGGATCCGGATTTGGGACCGCTAGGGAGAGGCTTAAAGGCGACCGCAGAAATCTCCTTACGGCGCGAGTCCTTGGTCAGGACGATGTCGAGAGGAATGCCGGGCTTGACCAGAGCAGCCTTGATGTATTCCGTACCAAGGTCAACACCCAGAACTGCAGAGACGGCAAAGACCTGGGCGGAGAAGAAGAAAACGCAGCCGAGGAGTATCCTCAACGGCGAGCTCGTTGGGTGCGCCATTGCGTGTGTGTGTGTGTTTGTGTGGTTTGCGCCCAATGGCGCTGTGAATGTCGTGTTCTCGTAGAGACGAGTGTCGTTCGGTGCTTCCAGGAACTGTAGGGCAGGAGTTGGATAAGTCCCGGCGACAGACTTGGGAAGCTCGAATACGCCGTGGTGGTAGAGAACGAGTAACTCAAAAGTAGACGGAGACTCGGAAAGAAGGGAAGGTCTCAAGGCATATATGACCCGAAAATATGGACAGCTTGGAGGGTCGTCACAAGAGGAGTGAAAGTGTCCTCTACTAGATTCGGTGCCATCCCCAGACTGGGTCGTTATGGCAAGGGTCCTTACCTGGCCAGGCGAAGAGGACAGCTGTAAGGAAGAAAAAAGTTGTGGCGCAGATCCAGCAAGATGCAAGGCTGAACGCACGATAAGCTTGCGATTGGTTGCGATAAGCTTTGTCCCGGGAGTTGGTAGCAGTTATTCCGGCAGGAGCGGGGCCGGTGGACCGGGTCAAGCCACAGTCAAGAGCTTTGGGCTTTGATCGCATATTCTCATTCAACGAAGATGCTCTCGAAGGCGAGACATTACCTAAAGCTTACGTGAAGCATGGCACCAACATAAGCGGTCAGCCACGCGAAACCCGGGTCATTACTACATATTGATTTCTTAACGTCTTCTTCTTGGAATTGTGGGAAACGTCGCTCATCCTGGTGGATCGCAGACGCAGCTGACTGTGGTCCAAAATTAAGCCACATGGAAGCTTCGCGATGGGCTACCGGGAAGACCCTGCTCGCCATGGGTTGAACTGCGTTACCCATCACAGTTTGGGAGGAGGCTCAGGCCCGTCTAGAGCCAAGTCGTCTGTTGTAATAAATCCGACACGAGATGCAACCGCAGACTTCCCACTGCTCAGGGTTCAATTACTGTGTAACCACAAGGCAACTCACGCTGAATCAGTTTGTACCTCCAAGAGCAACGAGCGCATGCTTGCACCCAAACGAATCCAACGAGGCATTAAGAACATATTTAGATGACGACTGGCCTTGAATTGGAGATCGCGGGGTAGCAGAGCTACAGTGGGGCAGCTCATGGCGGGGTTCAGTGACACAATCATTCCTTACAGTGAAGCAGCCGTTTAACTCACATTATCTCGATGACGACCGAGTCTCACATTTCCAGGCGACAACAGATAATAACAGGTTGTAATCAGCAATCTGATCTGTTTTGATGACTCACGAACTTTTTCACAATTCTGTAATTGTCCCATCCGTTACGTTTAATCTACCCCACTCAGCAACATGGCCCCGGTCGATAACGAGATCAAGGGTCGATTGGCGCTGGGGACGGGTGCTTCTGGCGGGTAAGCTGAACTTGGTATTATTCGCAACAACGGCGAGCTCACACACCATTCAAAGCATTGGTAGAGCTTGCGCCAGAGAGCTTTTCTCCCATGGTGCTCATCTGGCGTTAACATGCTCCTCTGAAGGCACCAAGCACAAAATATCAGAGATTGCCGAAGAGCTGGGAAGCAGCTCAAACAAGAGCGCTAAGATCTCCCTTCATGTGGTAGACATGTCTTCCGCCAAGGGTATCGAAGCGCTTTTCGAGCAAATAGACGCATATCACGGTCGGCATCCTGATATTCTCGTCTCCAACGCCGGCACAGCTGGCTTCAACAGCAAGGCAAACCCTTTCCTGGAGAACATCTCGCTCGGGGAGTTCGACTTCACCATCTTCGTCAACCTTCGTGCGTCCTTCCTTTTGTGTGAACTGGCGGTGCCCTACATGGCCGCCCAGCATTGGGGTCGCATCATCTTTATGTCGTCTATTTCGGCCATCGGCGGCGGCATCAACGGGTGTCACTATGCTGCAAGCAAAGCTGGCATGACTGGTCTGATGAAGAACCTAGCGTCAAAGTATGCGAAGGATGGAATCACACTCAACGACGTTGCCCCAGCAATGATCGGTGAAACTGGCATGATTCCCGATGAGAAGCGTGTTGAGGGGACGCCTGGGGATGTGAAGAATATTCCTGTCGGGAGGCTGGGAACTCCTCAGGAATGCGCGAACGTAGTCGTAATGCTATGCAAGACAGGTTACTTGACAGGTCAAAGCATCCTCTTAAGCGGTGGGTTAAAGTAGCCCGAGGGATGGACTCCATGGTTCAGCAGACGAAAAGGACACAATGTAACATTTCTTGGCGATCGTCGCCGGTTTATTTCTAGATTTCGGAGCAGATTGACAAGATAAGAACCTACCATGACCTCAGAACGTCCTCGATACCTTCCGAGTAATATGCATGAATATTCTGATCCTCGAGGCATTTGTTGGAAAAGGAAGGACACATTTCGCCCCATCCTTCTGAATGGCATGTGTCTGAACCTTTTGTTCACGAAATGACAGCGAAGACTTCTGTCCAGAATCCTCATTCCACCTTCCCTTTCAAAGGTTTCTCAAATAAAAGGGTCCGTACTGTTTCTGTATCTTATGCGCCGGTTTTAGTTCAATAGGATATTGAGAATCTGCATGTGACTTTTCTGTGTTGACTTCATTCGTGGAATGACTTCGTGTAATTTAATATTCATAACTTGCCTTACATTAATCAAATAATATTGGAGCCAGGCCCTCCCAGCTGGTGGCTGTTGTCTGCTAGCTGGCGGCTCTGGGAGTCTTCAGCCTCCACGGCCCACTGGGCCAGTAGTTTAGTTTCCCATCATCATCACTGTTTTCACCATTGATTAATCCCATGCTTCCACAGGTCATGAGCCCAGCCTTTTTTGAGGTTATCTTATACCTAAATTAAGGTTATTTTACTCTTCCTTTTTTTATTATTTTTAATATAGTTAAAGTAGCTAAATTATAATCTTTTTATAAGTTAAAGTTATTATTTACTCTTTATAAAAATATATTTTTAATATAACTTTTCACTTTATATTAACTTTATAAATTTTACTTAGCTATTAATTTTTCACTTATAATTAATTAATATTAATTAATATTTAATAATTTATTTTACTTCTATTTTCTCTCCTCTATTTCTATCCCTATTATACCTATACCTATTCTCATTATAGCTCCTAAGCTTAAATTAATAACTAACTAAATTCCTCACCTTAAGAGTAAATCTAATTAATAGGAGTAATATATATTAATAATAATAAACTTAAAAGAATAAAGACTTAAGAAGTATATTAATTTAAATATCCCAAGACTTATTAATATAAAAGTAATTAAGGAGTAAGAGCTTAACTATAATATAATCTACTTATATATTATTACTACTTATAATATTATTTTACTTTAATTAATTAATATTAATTAAAAGAATAATAATAATTTATATACTTTATAATAAGTACTTAAGAAGTATATTCTATAAGTTTTATAAAATACCTTAATTATTATTATTAATAAATTTAATAAAATATTTACTAATAATTATAAAACTCTCTATAAGGCTCTAAATTAATACTATTACCTCTATAAGTAAATTAAAACCTTATTTAGTAACTTTCCTAATAGTTATTATATAGCCTTATTATTTAACTTCTTTAAGGACTATCTTCTTAATACCTATAAGTACTATATATTAAAGGGCTTTAAAAAACCTACTTAGAATAATATTATAAATACTATCTATACTTTTACTTAGAATAAAAACTAGAAGTAATTCTTTATATTTATTTATAGTAATAACTCCTTTAAGAGTTAACTATTATTATTATTATTATTATTAATTAAATTAAATAGTAAAGAGAGGAAGAAATATAATTACTATAAAGGTCTATATAATACTACTAAGTACTATTAAATTTATTCTAACCTTATTCCTAATTATTATAAGAACTATAATACTCTTATTAAAAAAGTTAATATATATATTTATAATAATAAATATAAATAGAATTAATTTTATAATTATTTAATTAGAGTTAAAGCTTTCCCTATTATTATTTAAAGTAGTATACTTATAATTATATAAAATACTATATTATTAATAAATTAAGTAATTCTCACTATAGTTAATAATAATTTTATTATAAGAAATAATATTATTCTTAATTTAAACTATATTACTACTACCTTTAATAATCTTTATTATTTTATTAATTATATAGAGAAGAATAATTTAATTCCCTCTATTTTAGCCTCTAGTAAAGTAGTTAAATTACTTAGAGTTAGTACTATTTTTTTTTAGACTTAGGACCCCTCTAATTCTAGTATTATTAATAATTAGACTATTTAGGATATTAAATTTAACCCTTATACCCTTATTAACCTCCTTAGCCTAGAATCTCTTTAATTCTCTAGTATTAAGTATAATTAGAAAATAATAAGCCTTATTAATATAACCTCTTATAATTAATTAATATAAGTTAATTAGGTCTTTAATATTTATATTATTAATACTACTAAGAATAATAGTCTCCCTCAAGAGATTACTATAACTCTCTCCTTATTTTAATTAAATTAATAACCTTCCCTTAAATTAATATATTACTAACTTATTTATACTTACCCCTTAAAAGTAATTAAGTTTTATAAATAAGTAGGTATTTATTTTATTAAAATAGAAATTAATAATTTCTTCTATAAATTATACTATTTAAGTAAATTAACTAAGATTATTAATTATAATTCTCCTCTCCTTTTTATTAATATTAATAATAAAATCTACTTTAATCTTATTAGAGTTCTTCTAATTTCTCTTAATAATTACTATTATATTCTTCACCTTATAAATAAGTATAGTAGATATTATTAAGTTATTTTTCTTTATAATTATAAATATACTATAGTTCTTATAGTACTAAAGAAGTAGAATACTAAATTCTTTAACCTCACTAGTCTTTATATAAAGATTTGGGTATTTAATAATACTCTAGAGCTTATTAAAGCCCTTAATAATTCTTACTTTAAGAGTAGTTATTATTAAATAATAATTACTTATACCCTATTTATAAATAACCCTATTAAGAGAACTAGCTATACTATTATTAAAGGTACTAGAATATAATTAATTAATATATTCCTTCTAGAGGAGCTTTGGGATTATAATATAAATTTAACTATTTAAATTCTTAACCTTCTACTAATAACTTTAAAGGGCTATATTAGCCTATATAAAATTCTTACCTAAGAGTTAAACCTTATTATTAATTAAGAGATCCCTTATATTAAGTATCTCTAAATATTTAAATATATTACCTATATTTATAAGAAAGGTCCTTATTATTCTATAAAATCCACTAAAATAGAGCCTTATATAATAAAGAATTACCTTATTAAATATAAATCTCTTTATAGTTATATATATAAAGTTTATCTCCCTAATAAAAGAGAGATTATTTACTATTATAATATTTAATTTTATAAAGAAGCTTATTAAATAATTCTCCCCCTTTATTCTAACCTTATTAAGGAGAATATTAATTATAATATAGCCTTTATTAAGCCTACTCTTATTATATAGTACTAATTATTTTAAATTTTATATACTTATACTAAGGAATAATAATATCCTTATAAAATTAATAAGACTAAGTAACTAATTAATTTTATAACTCCTCCTCTAAATAAAACTATTATAACCTTAACTAATACTACTAATCCACTAATTAGTAATATTTTTATAAACTCTATTAAGAATATAAAGAGTAATTATATTAACTGTAAGAATATAACCTACAAGGTTAATATATATTCTTTTATAACTATATTTATATATAAAGGATTTAAATAATCTATATCTATCCATATCTTTATGATCTTATATGATATGAAGAAATGGATTGGATATTTGAATTCCTTATAAAATTTGTAGTTGAATGGTATATGGTTTGATACTATATGCTAATACTGCTAAATATAGCTATAA